>MU185466.1:42057-60984 GCA_016904865.1 Pissodes strobi | reverse complement strand
GTTCCCGAGATCCCCATGCATGCACTCGAATTTGTAGCACCCTGTATCAGCAGACCTAAGGCGAATGTTGGACAGTTCAGTTCAGTTAATCATTGAGTGTTGAATAGATATTAGTTGTAAAGTTATAAGAGTAGTTTAGAGTGTTAAATTGTATACAGTGGTAGTGAATAAAGAGAGTATTTGTTGAAAATAGCAAAGTTGTAATTCTGTTAAGATCCCACGGGAAAACGTAACAATATTTATCAAAACAAAGAAACAAAATCATTTATTTACAAAAATAAAACACATAACATAACAAACAGCAAATAACTAAATATTTTTATGATCTAGTATAGCAAAGGAACAAGTTTATCATAACATTTTCTAAAATACGAAACAAACACAGTTAAAAACGAATTAGATTAGATGTTTAATCACACAAATCACACACGTATTTTTCTTTTGTCATAAAGTTACTGGAAGATTAATGTATCCAGTCTTTACATTTAAGACACCAAACCATATCTTCTACGCTGGTTGCAGTACAAATTAGTGCTGGCAAAAACCGTGAAAAGTTGAAATCGGTTATTCGGTTTTCTTAAAAACCGGTTTCGGATAAAACCGGGTATTCGAATAATAGTGAAAACCGGGTATCCGGTTAACCGGTTAACCGGATAGCCGGTTAATCGGATAACCGGTTAATCTGTTAATACACAGTCATCATAGGCTAAACATAATTTATAATTTGTTCTTAAGCATACTTCCATTAGTTCAGTTGCCCTGCCGATTAGGGCACAATCATTAAATTCTAGTGAACCAAATTTATTCCAGTTTTTGGTCGTTATTGAAATAAACCCCAAGGTAATAATTAAATTAAAAATATTGTTTATTACAAATTACAGTCGATATAAATTCTGAGCAGAAAAAATATTACAATTTTTTAAAACTTAAATAAATATAAAGGTATTCTATTAAAGGTAGATATTATTTTTCAATCGGCCTCTAAAAGCATTTCCAAATATAATCACCGTCCAGTAGGTATGTGGTATGTTACCATTCCAAATACCCAGTTTTTACTTTACTTTCTATCTTTTTTACCATTACTTGAGAACCCGGTGGCCCAGTGTCATGTAACTAGATAATCGAATAATCGATTAGCCGAGAAACCGGTTATTCGGTTAATCGATTAACCGGTTAAACGAGAACTCGCGTAATCGGTTAACCGAGTATCCGGTTAACCGGTTTCGGTTTTTTGAAAAACCGCGGATAATCCGAAACCGGTTAACCGACTATCCGAAAAACCGTCTTCGGTTGCCAGCACTAGTACAAATCTTGCAGTAGGTACCAAGACTCTTCATTTGGTTTTGGATTTCTGGAACAAGTTGGAGTTCGGATATCCATTTTTACGTTATTACTTTCGGGCCACTGACCATATTTCTTCGGGTTTGCAGCCATCTGAAATAAAACCGGTATTTAAATACCCATTACCTAAATTGTACCGGTACAACGTGGGCGACCGACCAGTGGTCCAATATATGCAACTTTACACCTTAACGAAAACACAAAATATTTAGTTTTTTTTTTAATATTCGGTAAAGTAACTGCACCAAAAATAATGCCAAACAAACTACTTTAAGAAAAAAATACAAGCGTTCATTACTTAAAAGAAATTCTTTTACTTACCTTATAATAAAGCTGCAAAAACTTACACGAGATTAATGATTTTTCGTTTTCGGCTGCTTATAAACAAGCGCGTGCACGGTTGTGCCAACATGTCTTCTCGACTGAGCTGATGGGCGATGCCTAAACATGTGGTAATATAGAGAGGGCGCTGTGGTTTTTTATTAGAGATATTTTGTGACGGTACATTTTAGGAGGCGGTACAATATTGGCGACTCTCCCCTAATTTCAAAATTTCATTATGAGCGGTTTCGAAAATATTTATCAGAAACCGTCTTCAGGGTGCCCCATTCGAAGGGGCGTAGCTCTTTTAGCAAGCATTTTCGTATTTATGTTGATATGAAATTTTTTTATTATTTTTAGCCGTAGAATACGCTGGTAAAGTATTTCCCTTTAATTACGGGACAACCTGTATAATGGCATTTTGTATTATTTTGTAGACTGCTATCACCCTCTGAACTATCTGTATAACATTAATTAATACCCTGTATATTTAGTTTTTATTGACATACACTAAGTCTTATTAAAGAAGACTTCTTTAAAAGAAGATCTTAAAACCATCCCGAAGTTTTCAAAAGAATCGTCATGTATTTGAAATGCTTATCAGGTTATGCATTTATTACATGGTTCTGTTTGGTATCACAAGTCGTTCCGGTCGCGATGTATACATCTTTCTGTTTAGAAAAAGATAAAAGATCAAAGCGCAAAAAATATTAATTTCCATCATCCAAAATTATCATGATGCGAAAAGCTTCTGTATCCCCTTGCTAAATCAATTATTAATAAAAAAGGTAAACAAATAAGCGAGCACTTTATTTTATCGCAAATTTATATTTATAGCTTCTTTCCCCACTATTTCAGTAATGAGTAATGATGAACATGTTATATATTTTAATCGCGTAATCTAGACGAAGTATAAATATAAATAAAACCGGCGCGAAAAGCTTTACTCCAAATTGTGTTTTGACATACAGATCGACGAAATTAGTTACTGAAATTCTCGATTTGTATATCAGAAATTATTGTGATTATTACCCTATAGTAAAGTGTATTTGCTATTATTGCCAATTAAAATCAGTATTTGGATAAATTAAAAAGCCTTTGTTGATACAGGTAATTCCGTAAGAAATAATTAAACATTTGGGAATTTAGCCAAAAGAAGAGATTTAAAGATGCTTTAATAATTAAAAAAAAAATAAGCCTTTGTTAAAATTTTATTTATTTTTTTGTAATTTTATAGTTTAGGTGCCCTCAACTATTTAATAGATAGATTACAAAAATTCGATCTTACGCATGCGTAAAATTCCTCTGGGGCTTTTCAAGTCATCATTTTATTTTGAACATAAAATTTTTTTAATTTATTTACTTCTTATAGGCAAAACAATTGCAATTGAAATATTTCAATTACAATCACAAATAGAAATAGTGTACCAATCACAACAGATCCAACAAAGTTAACCACAAATTCAAAAGAAAAAATCTAAAACAAATAAATAATATGGAATAAATTTCGCTGTGGCACTTAAGTGGATTAAAAACACCTGTGCCAAAAAAAAAGAAAAGGTCATCTAATAAAGTCAATCAACTATACTAGCCCAACACAACTAAGAAATAAAAACATAAGTTAATTTGATCTAACTACTAATTATAAGCATAGAAAAATGCTTCCGAATCGATTAAAATTCGCAATTATTTACACATTCCATATCATTCTAAGCTATGGAATTAACAACTTTGAGCTTAAGCCCTTGTTGCTTATAGGAATTTGCATATTTTTATTAAATCTACCTCGAGTCCGATAGGAATGAGCCACATTTTATTTTGACCTCTGCATGAATATGTAAATAAGAACATATTGTGACTAAATATATAGTTCGAATATTGGGTACTACCTCCGAAAATACTAGATAAGAGGCAAATAATCGGCGTCTATTAAATACTGATTTTATCTTTAATATATATTTCTAAACAATATTAAGTAAAAGCCATTCTTATACAACCCACCCCATACCAAACACATCTACCGAGTGATTCAACAAATACCTTCTAAACAACAATTAAAATGTTTTTATCCAGAAATTCTCTAAGCAGATAAAATGCATAAAATTCGAATTTTGCCCAAAAAGATGGCCAATAAGAGACTGCTAAGATATTCAGTTGCAACAACTTCATTTTTTCTGTAATCATTCATCGCAATATTTGAAAAACCAGGTCTACATGCCTCGGTTAGAGAAAATGTATTATAGTTCGTTTTGCTCAAGCTTAAAGTCATCTTAATGTTTTCCAACTGGTTTTTTACTATTGCTAATCCATCCAAACAAAGCAAGTTTATATAAGTCACGAACTAAACGGGCCCCAACAGAGTGCCCTGTAGTACACCGACTCCTTTTTTTATCTATTACTTTGTGTGTCCTTCATAGTGCTATAACACATCTAAGAGTTTGTTATGGGACACTGTGTCGAAATCCTTAGCAAGATCGATAAAAAAAACTGCAATTTTTTACCCTGTCTTAGGCTGCTAGTAACTTCAGATGTAAATCTGCATCACTGGTACTACGGCCTTCCATTGACTGATCAGCAGAAATGATGTAACAAATAATTTCGTCTTTTTCCACCACAACTGATTTTCTACTTTGCAGTGCGTAACGGAAAATAACTTCTCTTAAACCTTCCACAGTGTCATCTTGTTCATAGACTGAATGTATGCCTCTTCGCTCCTCAACCATTATATTACACAAGGTGAGCATTTCTTTCTGAAAATGAAATGAATGTATAATTCGACCTAGAGCCGTTTCTGTATCATCATTGATGTCCATTTCTTTTCATACTGCTTTTCTCCTTGGTGATTTGATTGGGCCACATATTTTTCTCACGTGATGGTCTGTATATTATTGACTCTCCGATCCCATTGTTGAACACATTTCAACTATTTTTGCAACACCGGTTGTTGGGTTTTGGTGTTTAAACGCATTGTAGACGTTAAGGATAATAATACCTTTTAATTTATAGACAGAATATTTTACTAACTCTTTTCACAGCAACAAAGTCGAATGCGCTAGCTGTTTTCGCGAACAAAACGCTTTACTTCTAGAAGTTAACACTGAAATGCTTTTCTTATTTACCCTTCAATATAAAGGCTATTATAGGCAGGTGCGGGAGCAATAGTGTTTCTATGGAATGAAACGCAGGCACTACGCCTATATAATAGCCGAAACAAGGTTGTAAAATTAGACCTTTCTCGGTTTCACATATGCTTTATTACTGCTTTATTATTTTTTTCTAATTTTGAAACTAACTTTAAAAGTTCGATTTTCTTTTTCTTGTCTCCTAAACCAAAGCCGGCAACCTTTCTGGAGTTAAGAGCCATTTTTTCCTGGATGTGGTAAATTCTATTTTTAAAGAGCCAAATATAAGTAAATACATCGGTACTATTAGAAAAAATAATGTAACGGCTGTTTGCTGTGAAACATGTATTTATTGCGAGTAGATATATTATAAGAGATAAGAGTTCTGGCGCATCAATTCTATGTTAAACGCCCATAAGAGAAAAAGTGAGCGTTTCAATGTCATTTAGCTGGCTGAGAGTAGCAGGATCACTTGGATCACGGTGGGATCACGTAAACGATCATAGGCGCACGTGCATTAGGTGACAGTTATTAGCTGATTGACAGATGACAGATGACAAAAGGCGAACGATATTTGGTGCCTGACGGTTAGGTTATCAATATGAAACTACCAACACCAGCTATTTTTAAGCATAATAAAAAGCATAAATTAAATTATTTAATATATTACATTTTATAATAATTCATGTTTAACTAGAAGTATTCTTCTGGAGTCTCTTCTTCTTCCATGCATTCGAGGTAGTAGTTTCGGATCAGCTTTCAATTCCCTTATAACAATGCTTTACATATGATAGAAATTACATGATAACAAAATATTTTAATAATATGTGTTTTAAAAACATACATTAAATTGAATAAATTCATTAAAACTAAACAAATCAAAATATCTTAAATGCGATAATTTAACACTGTAAAAATAAATCTCAATATGCATAAAATTTAAGAATAATAACCCCATGGGAGAGCATTGTAACTACCTATTAAAATGTTACGTTTAGGATCATGAGGATTTAAACCAACTTTGGTTTGTTCTACTGAGTAGACAGTGTGTTTCTCTGATTTAATTGAATTTTGATTAACTGCCTTAGTCATATTTTCTTCTAGACTATGGACGTAGTCGTCAAAGGTAACTTTTGTTTTAATTAACTCCCTTTACCTTTTTTGTAATTCCCCCGTTTTTCATAATCTCGATAATCTCATCTTCGGTATGTCCATCCTTTTTCAATGCTGATTACTTCTTTTCATTATCTTTTTCAGTTCTTGGAATTTTCCTTACACACATTTTTGATCTTAAACCTACGAAGTCAGTCATGATTCTTCCTTCATTTTCATCCTTCATCATTTCAAGCCCTTTTTTTATTTACTTGGGGTATTTTATATTTATTTTTGAGGGGATAATCGCTGGTGTCAAAATATTTGTTACAATCCCGTCTTATTAGCTCATAAATATCTCTGTTTATGATTTCGTATATTATATTATGTATATAATACTGTGCAATTTTTGCCAAGCTCGGGGACCATATAGCTATGGAAATAGTAAAGGGTAGTTATGGCTAGATCTAGGATTGTCATGCCTACATATAAGCTTTGTTGAAATATACCTCTGATCGGTATAGTTCGATAATAGCAATATCTTCTTCAAAAATAGTTGCTGATTTAAATTCTGGTTTTGATATAAACGCATCTGCTCCATACCTACCAGACCACTTATTTACGAGATTTACGTTTGAGTATATACGTACCTTTTCCATTGTCTTTCCGAAGGCAGCATTATTTCGCAACTGGTAAAAGTCTTTTTCAAATTCGTTGGTTGCGACCGACAGTTCGTAAAGCGGTGTTAAGGCCTATGTACGCTTTAAGGCAGGAAGACTATACTACGGATTTTTTTCAATTCTAGCACGTTATTCAGAGCCTGTTTGAGTGTTCTGTAGTGAACAACATAATTTCCTCTTTGGTACAGCGTAGCCATTAATTTTAATTGGTTTTTATCTTATTCGGGGCAGAAAGGGAGATCTTTATGAAGGTCGTGCAGATTTTCGAGGTATTCTAAGTCCACTTCTAAAAATATCCTGATTCAATTACACGGCCCCAGATAAATCCACACCAGATGCAAAACGTTGGCAAATTCCTCGCCAGCAAACTTTAACCTTGACGTGGCGGTTATACGCGGCCTGCACCAAATAATCTGGGTATGATTATAGAATTATTGTTTTTCAAAATTAAAATAGTTGGCCTGCACCAATTAAATGAAAACGTGTTTGGTTGGTGAACTGGTTCAGGAAAAATAAAAAATTGCAATAGCCATTCACTTTCTTTTTTCCCAACAAGCGGTGATGGATATCTTGTGTTATTATGGCTGCACTTTTTTTACAGAAATTCCCCTAATACGCTTTAATGAATGCCGATTTAAGGCTATTTTAACATTGAAAATGTTTCTGTTATCCTAATATAGGGCCTCAAATCGTGAAAAAATGCATGCTACATTTGCCACATGACGTAATACGCGTGAGAGATCGTATTAGTTTGTTTATTTACACTTAAATTTGATAATAAGGTATCGGAATCGATTCAAATAACTAAAATAAATTGGAACCAACTGAAACTAACCGAAAGTTGATTGAACGACTAACCAAAACTAGCCAATAGTATCCAAAAGCACCAAAACGGGCTAAAATGTACCGGAACAGGTTACAAACATTAACATAAGTTAAAACTAACCAAAACGAGCCAAATTTTAAAGACAAACCAAAACTAACCAAAAACATTAAATTTGATTACAACATATCGGAACCGACTCAAACGACTAAAATAAATTGGAACTAGCTAAAAGTAACCGAAAGTTGGTTGAATAACTAACCAAAAGCAAATAAAAGCACCAAAACGGGCTAAAATGTATCGGAACAGATTCAAAATATTAATGAAAGCTAATTGTTGGTTAGTCGCCAAAATTCGGTTAATTTGGGTTATTTTTAACTTACCTTAACATTTGTAATCTGTTCTGATAAGTTTTTGCCCGTTTTGGTGCCTTTAGTTACCTACCTTTGGTTAATTTTGGTTAGTCATTCAAACAACTTTCGGTTACTTTCAGTTAGTTCCAAATTATTTAATTTGAACCGGTTCCGATACGTTATAATCAAATGTAATGTTTGTGGTTTGTTTTCGTTAGTCGCCAAAATTCGGTTAATTTTAACTTACTTTAATTTTTGTAATCTGTTCCGATAGGTTTTAGCCCGTTTTGGCGCTTATGGTTAGTTTTGGTTAGTGTTCCAATCAAGTTTCGGTTAGTTTCAGTTAGTTCCAATTTATTTTAGTTATTTGAACCGGTTCCGATACGTTATAAACAAATTTAATGTTTTCGGTTGGTTTTGGTTAGTCGCCAAAATTCTAGTTGTGGTTAGTCGTTCAATAAACTTTCGGTTAGTTTCAGTTAGCTCCAATTTATTTTAGTCATTTGAACCGATTCCGATATGTTATAATCAAATTTAGGTTATAAATAAACTAAAACGATCTCTCACGCGTATGACGTCATGAATGTGGCAAATGTCCCATTCACTTTTTCACGATTTGAGGCCCTATACTAGGAAAACAGAAACATTTTCCATGTTAAAATGCATTTTTAGATTGTCAGACATGCAGAATTGATTGGTTAAAACAAAAGTTCCGATATCATAATAATAAAAAAATTTCCCATATGTGGCCAATATTCTGGCGGACACTGTATAACATTAGTTGAATTTAAAAAATATTTAACTACAATATTGTATCTGCCAGTTTTCAGATTTAATTGTATTTCGTGCTTATTCGATTTTAGAATATGCAATAATTTTGGAAATAAGTGTGCGGGAGTTTGCATTAAACAACATTTGTACATACCTTTCAGGATAGCGGGGTAATTTAAATAATGATTTTTCGCCACCGCTTCTAGTAGAACAATTCAAATAAAGGTACTTATAACCAGGCTTTTTTAACAAAAATAAAATAGCTATTAATTCTTTTTCGGACTAAACCACAAGACTCGCGTGGCTCGCGTTTATAATCACACTAGAGCTTGCCCTGATTATTTCTTCGGATGGCTGGCCATCCCAAGGAGGCGGAGCTTTAAACGAGTTCTTATTTCATGCGTTAGGCGGGAGGTTTCGCATCTGGTGTGGGTTTATCTGGGACACGGCGGCAACATCCGAGAGACATATCGCTCGCAAGACGTGTTGATGTCGTGTAGCGTCGTGAGGATAGGGCCTTAGTGATAGTGACGCATGCAATCTCTTTTGGAAACGTCTGTGCGCACAGTATTTCCTAATGAATTAAGTAGTGGAACGAAAGCATGTTCCATCTTTTCATTGACGAGGGAAACAAAATCTTTGATTTACCCGTCATACTTGCTAGGTCGAGTTCATTTGCCACCGAGTATTCCAAAATAGCGCAGTACCTACATTTTATCTTCACCATGAGTTTGATCCTTATAGGGCTACACGAATATTCTTTTGATTTTTTTGCACTTTTTGTTTTTTTTTTGGCTCATGGATACTTTTGAAAGCCATTATTAATAAATTTTCGAAAGAAAATTGGAGAATTTTTTATAGCAGGTACTTCCGAAAGACCAGCTCGATCTCCTTATCTGCCACCTCTGGACTTTTTCTGGAGTAATTTAATGTAGAGAGTATGTAAGACGCTTGAGTCATAAATGATACTCAATATATCGATATTGATACTTTTTGCGCAGGAGGTTTTTAACACTCCGTGCTACTTTTTAAAATTACATGCTTCAAAAGTGGGAATATAACGCATATGTGTTCTAGTAATTTTATTTCATTTAAAACATCCCAATTTTGTTGTATATGTATGTGAAGGTGCGAAACTCGTGATAATATTCTATTCAGGGAGAACTTTCCAGTTCCTCAATGTTACTTTAACTGAGCACCTATAGCTATGCCTATTCTAAGAGATCTTTTGTTCGTTTCAGATCAAATAGAAAGGATACAATGGTGCAAGTTACGACCGTTCCATACGACGAGGAACCTATCCTACCACAAAGTGAAAGTCAAAATGTACCGGATGATGTCAAAAGGAACAGGATAAGTTCAGTAACTGACGAGGCCTACAAAGCAGTAGCTAGGTATATGCGCAAGTTAATTATTTTTACTTTACAAAACAGTATTGATTTATACCAATAAACTTCTGAAAGAGGACAAATGAACTAAAGTTTGAAAGATACGAAAAAAAAAACGGTTCTTTAAAAAAGCGTCTGCTTCTTTTAAATGACTAAAATTTATATTATTTCCCAGTTTTTGTATACAGGGTGCCTACAATTTAGTAAAATGTTAAAAATGGGCAAAAGGAAAGCTTATTTGTTTTTCAAAATAGAAGAAAGCTTTATGAAGAAAAGTTGCATAGAATTAGATAATGTGTCTAAGTGCAAAATCACAACCACCTAAGAGGAAACAAAAAAATGCGTCATTTTCAACTTTTTAACAAATTTCTAATAATAAATATTTTTAAAATAATTGTTGCAAAATTATAGTGTGTTGGCATACATTAAAATAATATCTGAGTTGTATTTTTGATCACAATTTTGCGTAAAATTGTGCAAAGTTGAAAAGGAAGCATAAAAAAAGCCGGGCAAGAGAACGCTCTTAGTGAATACTCAATATATCGATATTAATACTCTTTACAGAGTAAGTTTTTAACATTCTGTACTATTTTCTATATTACATGCTTCGGTAGTGGAAATATAAGACAGATGGGTCTTAATAATTTTATATCGTTTAAAAAATCCCAATTTTGTTGTAAATGCATGTGAAGCTGCGACGAGGAAACAAAAAATGCATCATTTTCAATTTTTAAACAAAATTGTAACAAGAAATAATTTAAAAATAAACCCGTGTAAACAACATTAATGTGTATACTTATATGAGCGACCTTGCCAGGTGACATTCAGTTCGTAATAGAAACCAAGTGCATACTCTTGTTTTGTATTAGAACATAACTTTTAATTTTTAACAACTTTTCTTAATAAAACTTTCTTATACTTTACACTTGGCCATTTTTCCATTTTAATAAATCCTAAGCATCCTGTAGATATATGGAAACTGAGCACTAATATAATTTTAGTCTTTTTTTCTGAAGGAAGCTTCTGGCGAGCACCACGTGGGGCTTGAACCAAGCGTCTTTCATAAAAATATACGCATCCCTCATACAGTCTAAGTTAGATTACGGTTCCATTGCTTACGGATCAGCACTCAAATTATACCTATTCAAATTGAACCCAATATTACATAGAGGATGACGGAAAAGTTTAAAATTCAACTATCTCACCCTGTATGAAAGGCATCATTATTTGTAAAGTACCTTCTTGTACGATTCTTTATGTAGATTCTCGTCAACTAATTGATTTTTCTATAAGAAAATATTTTACGAGAGAAAAAATAAAAACCATATTTTTTTTTACCCAATCGATGTTTTTGCATTTTCCCTCAAAACTCTATTTTCATAGCAGAATTGGAATCGATTTAGCATCCGATGTTAATCTCGATTTTGCCGTATTAAAGAACATTCAACTGGATATTATACTTGTTCATAAAGTACACTTTAATATTCATTACCTACCAAAAAAAAAATCTTTTATAATCGAATAAACATATCAAAATCAGTTTGAAGTAAAGAAATTTCTTTTCAGCGCAATGATGGCAGATCCAATATCGCAAACGAATTCTACTATAGCCCTTAGCCTCCTGGAGACGACTTTGATCAACCGAAACGTACCCTTAGCGAAACACTACATCAACAATCTGAACCAACTTATTAAAAAGGACAATGCCCTCAAAATTTTAATGAGCATCAGTAGATGGCTTCACATGTCTGAAGCAGATCAACAGCTGAATTTTGAACCTTCTGCACCACCTCTTGTTGATAATGATGATGAGAGGAATGATAATTGGGTAGGTATTGTATATTGAATGTTTCTTCCACAGGTTAGGGAATAGTACCCTAAGTATACGTTGGCAAAAAAATTTGATAAATTTCATTTGCTTTCGAGAGTTTTGAGAAATAACTTTGATTTTGTCCTCATTTTATGTTTATGTAAAATGGTCAAAAATAGTACTTAGAGAAGATAAAAAGATGAAACGTTTGAGTCAAAACATGATAAGGATTTGGAACTTATTTGTAATTATCTCTTTCTATTGAAATTATGGTTATTTGCAAATCAATTCAAAATATATATGCGTCAAACAATGTAGAGGGTGGCTCGAATTCGTGTCTATGTATAAGGAACTCGAAAACCGTAAGAGATACAGTGTCGGTCAAATTAAGGCAAAATTGCGCATTTAGGTGCCTAGCAATATGCCGTTTAAAACCGGAATTTTTAAAATTCGTTTTATTTTTTTCCTGGGCTTATTTAAACACGGATTTCAAATTGAATTGCACTTTTGCATTGCCATTTTTTCCGCTCTATCTAATGATGGTATCCAGTTTGGAATCCGGCGTTTCGTCTTCAAGGGAACGTCATCAACTTTCTTTTTTTAAATACGAACTTTAATTTTTTTTATTGTTTTTCAGATAGTCGTGATGTGTTTTTATTTTTTTAATTTTTTTTTTATTATTTTATTTGTTATTTTTATTATTATTTTTTTAATTATATATTTTGCTTTGGCGTAATTTTAAATAATTTAAGGTAGGTACTTTTGAAATTTTTATATTCTATAAAAATATTTTATTTTGTTTTCTGTATTAAGTGGAAAATTGGAGCGTATTAAAAATAAAAAATAGTAAAATTATTTCTTACGAGAATATGGCCATGAACTATTACTCAAACAAGTTGCTTACTGCAAAGATAAAATATTCCCAACTTTTAACCAATTAAAAAATTTATTTAATAGAGAACATCAACAATTTATAATCATGCTACGTGATACTATAGGAACTTTGATGGAAGAACACCTATTGGAATTTTGCTTATAAATAAAATGCACTAAGCAACTTGTTTGAGTAATAGTTCATGGTCATATTCTCGTAAAAAATAATTTTACTATTTTTAGTTTTTAATACGGGCTCCAATTTTCCACTTAATGCAAAAAACAAATAAAATATTTTTGTAAAATATGAAAATTTTAAAAGTACCTACCTTAAATTATTTAAAATCACGCCAAAGCAAAATATATAAAATAAATATAATAAAAAAAATGAAATTAAAAAAAAAATTTTTAAAATAAAATCACATACTCATATTAATAACGCCAATACCATCTGAAAAACGATAAAAAAAATTAAGTTTGTATTTAAAAAAAGAAAGTTGATGATGATCCCTTGAAGACGAAACGTCGGATTTCAAACTGGATATCATCATTGGATAGAGCGGAAAAAGTGGCAATGCAAAAGTGCAATTAAATTTGAAATCCGTTTTTAAATAAGCCCGGGAAAACGATTTTTCAAAATTTCGGTTTTTTCCGGATATCTCCGTAAATACTCGGAATTTTAAAACTTTCTAAACGGCATATTATTGGGCACTTAAATGCGCAATTTTGCCTTAATTTTACCGACACTGTACAGGGTGGTCCGAATTCGAGTCTATGTATAGGGATCTCGAAAACCGTAAGAGATACAGTGTCGGTCAAATTTGGGCAAAATTGCGCATTTCAAATTGAATTGCACTTTGGCATTACCTCTTTTTCCGCTCTATGCAATGGTGGTATAGGGTTTGGAATCCCACGTTTCGTTTTCAAGGGGTCATCAACTTTCTTTTTTTAAATAGGAACTTTTATTTTTCGTATATCAGATAATATTGGCGTTATTAATATGAAAATGTGTTTAATTTTTTTATTATTATTTTTTTAATTTCTACTTAATTTTTTTTGAAACTACTTTTTTTTGTTTTGTCGTAATTTTAAATAGTTTGTTGTTGTTAAATTTTAATATTCTATAAAAATATTTTATTATGTTTTTTGTGTTAAGTGGAAAATTGAAGCCTTTATTTTTAATTAAAAGGAAAAATGGGAAAATTAAATAAACTAGTTGGTAAGCAAAATAAATAATAAAAAAAATAAAATTAAAATTAAAAATAGGAATAAAAAAATTAAAAACATGTTCATAATAATAAAACCAATATCATTCTGAAAAACTATAAAAAAAAGTTCGTACATAAAAACAAGAAAGTTGATGATGACCCCTTGAAGATGAAACTGAATACCACCATTGGATATAGCGGAAAAAGTGGCAATGCAAAAGTGCAATTCAATTTGAAATCGATATAAGCTCAGGAAGAAAATAAATCGATTTTTCAATATTTCGGTTTTTTCCGGATATGTCCTTAAATACTCGGAATTTTACAACTTTCTTCTATTATTCGGCACCTAAATGAGCAATTTTGCCATAATTTGACGGACACTGTATCTCTTATGGATTTCGAGTTGCCCATACATAGATTCGAATTCGAGCCACCATCATTTATAATGTCCCCCCCTCTTAACTTCTTTGTTTTTCGCATTAGATAAAAATGTTAAATACAAAAGTTGTGCAGAATAATATAAGATATTTGCAGAATACATTTATATATATACAAGGTGTTGCAGAAATGAGTGACAGGTTAAAGTTTTATTTTTTTAAATGTAACGCCCTGTATATTGTTAATTTTTTGGGATCTCTGAAGAATTCTGAATATATTTTCTATAACATGTCCTATACCTAAATGTAATAGTTTTCGACATATTCGCATTTTAAATAGTGGTCTCGTATTGTAGTTGCCTAATTCACGGCCACCTAAGAACTGGAATCTAGAATATTTATTATTGAATGTAACCGCTTAGTTAAAATGCGTATATGTCGAAAACTATTACATTTAGGTATATGACATGTTATACCAAAAATATTCAGGTTTTTTAGGAGATTCTAAAACATTAATAATATACAGGGTATTTCATTTAAAAAGATATAACTTTAACCTGTTATTCATTTCTGCAACGCCTTGTATATATATAAATGTATTCTGCAAATAGCTTACATTAGTCGGCATAACTTTTGTATTTAACATTTTTGTCTAATGCGAAAAACAAAAAAGTTAAGAGGGGGGGACATTATAAATGATCACCGTGTACAAACATTTACATAAGCCAGAATAAGTAGAAATGCATAACACATTTAAACTATGTTATTCGAAATGAAAAATTGATAATACAAAATATCTACTAAAATTTCAAAATTAAAAGCTCAAAACATTAGGCGAAAGTCCTCCCTTGCACTATAAAAGGCCTTTTTTATTAAGAAGCTTTCAACTCAATTATTAAATTGGTTTAAAGAGAATTCCGTAATCATTTGTGGTGACATCTTTCGAGCCTGCTACAAGATGCAACCAGATTATCTCCACTTCTTGTGCCATACTCATGGAGGCTACTATGGGCCTTATATCCATCCTTATTTTTTTCACATACATCCACGCTACGATATATAAGCAGAGGGAAAGTAAATACCCCACCACATTGTGTGAATGTAGCCTTGCAATCATACCTATAGCTCAGGCTAGACACAAGCCCCATTGCCTTCCGTTGAAACTAAACTCTATCCGAACGGGACGAACCGCCCCAGCCCACCACACCTCATATCACTCTACTATGAAAGACAACCAATAGGGCATTTTTAAGATTTCCACCTCACCAGGTTTCCCAAAACAAAGATCCCGGACCTAAGTGGGTCACTTCAATCTGGAACTCCTAAACTAACCTGGAGTCCAAGTAGATCCCAAGAAATTTTATGAATTCAATGGGTTTCTCGTTTATGTCCCTCACGGAAAACATCATGTGTTAAGTCTTGCCTGTGTTGAGCAACAGACGATTTGATAGGAATCAGGCATCTACGGCCTCGCAAGCACCTCCCCTTCGTTTCTTGCTCCATCCTTCCTGTCACGGTCACAGCTGAAAGGTAGGACATTTATGTAAGTTAAGAAAAGGGTTGGACCAAGTATCGATCCATGTGGCACATCAATGTTCAAGAGTGATGCCGCAAACGTCCCTCTGTAACGGTCAGCAAGGTCAGATGGTGTCAGTTTTATACTGTTTTTAATACAATTATACATCTTTAATTTATCCAACAAAAACGAATGCTTGAAAGATTCAAAAGTTTTGCTGAGGTCAGAGAATACTGCATTAAAATAGTCCATACCCTCAAAGGAGTGCATCACTCCCTCCAGGATGGTGCTCCTGCTTGACAGTTACAGAATAACTCCTGTCCCTCGAACAGTTCGGTCACCTGCATATCCATGATCCCCTCAAAAACCTTCAATAGAACATGAAACAATGAAAATGACCTAGATAGTTCGTGACCAGCGTATTTTCCCTTATTTTAAGTAACGGTGTAATAAGGAGCTCTGTGTAGACTTAGCTAAGGCATTCGACTTTGTATCATGTTATGATCTCTCAAAAAAGGACAATGATGTATGTGTTAGTAATATTTGTAGCACATTTATTTATACTATTATGCTATCAATCTATCCATATGTATAGGGTGCGTCAAACTCGATAACCTATTAAATCTATTCAGAGAATAAAAAAAGGAAGACATTTGAAATTTAAGCTGGGTCGATAAAAGGCCCTGATCTCCATTTCTAAAACATATTTAACACTGCGAAGTTATCAGATTTTATCTTACACATTTTTAGATTCCCCGGAGCATTTTGAAACTTTTTTTGTATAATTTATGTTATATCACAGATCTATATAGCTACGCAACAGATACCTCTTCCAATGCTTTTTACACGGGGCCAAAAATGTTCACCGGCTTTCGCGAGCGGGTGAACCAGTCGTCTAGGAACGGGTTGGTGTTGCCAAGTTATCACGTCGAACAATATTTCTGCTGACTTTTTGACCCGCTCAAATCATCGAGTTTTGTTATTAATATTTATTTATCAAATACACAAACATATTTTTTTAGAAAAATACGATTTTGATATTTTTTATTAAGTATGATAGTTTATTAATGAAACGGCAATTTAAATGAACTTTATAATATTGATAGTAGAGTTTAAAACAAAATTAAATGGTACTTTGACATGTCGATAAACATTTCAAACATTCCTTTGATCTTCGAAACAAAAACCTGCGTGATAATATTAGGTATTACTTAATACAAATAGGAGATATTACAGTATATAAGTTAATATGAAAATTATTTTTTAGGAAATTTAGCAACAGGCATCTTTTAAACGAACACTTTTTCTGCAACCAGCATAGATCTCAGTCTAAGTTTTTGGTTGCTGTTGCTTAATAGATTGCTGAATCGTAACATTGTGAACGACTAAAAACATTTAAACTACTAATTAATTATCACCCCGTCATCCTAAGTTTGAACTTGAACTTGGAAAATATTATGTAAACATTCAAGATAAATTATAAACAGTGCGAGCGAACAGCTCAGGCAATTGAACCTTAATGTTACAATGGTCAGCAGATTTTGTGATATAAATAGTCAAGCGGCCCATCAGTCCAATAGGCTTTTGTCGTTCACCTATTTCGCTCTAATCATTGCTGCGGTCCGCAGAGACGTGGCTTGATGGTTCTGCTAATATCCTAATGCTCAAAACCAACTCAAGACGTGCAGCTCAGAGGAGTATATTTCTTGAGGGATACTCGCCTAAAGTACTAAAATTCGAATCTACGAGACATCTAAGTCAAGTGTTTTTAGTGCTAGATAGTTACAGCGCCAGTGCAGCGGCTTAAAATGCTAAGTGAAATTAAGACGAACTAAGAACACTTAAATAATTATCTCATGAAATAACCAAACCTACCGATAAATTAAAACACAACACCGCACACAACACCGCTCTTAAAACACTATATTATAATACAGGGACTAAGACCATACCATATCTCAACCGAAAGGACATGCTTGTTTTAGTCATAGACCCATAGACATTGCTATTGTTTAACCGAAGTGTTTTCTTTATTATCTTTTCTGACCTGACGTAGATACATCCCTAATCTGAGCTATATAACCAGCACGCCATCCAAGACGTGACGTCACGGATAACTAACCGTGACAATATGTTATGCGGATGTCTATACAATAATGGGCTTTTAGTAGGACACAAATATGCTTGCATTTTAAATAGAACACAAAATTTCATAAAAGAGACTGTCGTAATCCTTTGGTGATGACTTAACTCAGGCATTCGACTTTGTATCATGTTATGTCAAAACTCATGCCAACGTAATAAAATATATTTTAGTAATATTTGTAGCACATTTATTTATAATATTATGCTACCAATCTATCTACACAGGGTGCGCCAAACTCGATGACCTATTAAAAATATCCAGAGAACGAACGATTCTCAAAGCATTAGTAAACTCAAAAGATCATTCAGAAAACCAATTTGTTATTGGAATTGAATTTGAGACAGATAAGGGGTTAAAAATTGTTAAGGATAAAAAATCTATGGCTAATTTATTTAAGAAATACTTTACTGAAAGTGTGAAAGAAATAGTTCACTCTATAAAACAGGGTCCAGATTTGCAGCTTACCCATGTAAATTCTCAGAATTTTAAGTGATTACTTTGTGTGAGCTTAACGAAGTTGTTAATAAAATGAAGGATAAAACTGGTTTTGAAGTTTTAAATGTTAGATTTTTGAAGTCAATTTTGGGGTCATTGGTCATGTATATTTTGCATTTTATTAATACATCACTTCAATCGGGAATATTTCCTGAAGAGTTAAGAAAATCTGCCGTTGTTCCAATAACTAAGATCTCGAATACTATAAAGTGTTGTGAATTTAGGCCAATCAACATGTTACCGTGTATAGAGAAAGTTGTCGAGTTGTGTGTTTACAAACAGTTGATGGAATATCTTAATGCTAATATCTAATATTCCTAGGTACCTTAAATCAATAGGGATTCAGACCAAGTCATTCATGTGAATCAGCTTTACAGTTGACAATCTCCAAATGGTTAAGAGAGACAGATCAAGGGAAATATATGTAATGGTTGCATTCTTAGATTTAAGACGCGCTTTCGAAACAATTGATTGGTCTATTCTATTAAAGAAACAAAAAAATATAGGTTTTGAAAGCACTGTGATAAAGTTTTTTGAATGTTACTTGTCAGAATGGAAACAAGCTGTAAAAATTGATGACATTTACTCTGATGAAATAAATAATGCTTTAG
>MU185466.1:20622-37057 GCA_016904865.1 Pissodes strobi | reverse complement strand
TACAAATCCTGATGATTTTACAAAGTTATTTGCAGATGACGCACTTTTTTCGATTGCTGATAAAGATCTTGATGTAGCAATCAGTAAAATGAACAACTTACTAAAAACAGTAACTTCTTACTTTTGTACCAATAAATTAAAATTAAATATAACAAAGACAAAAGTTATGATATTAGCAACTCCCCAAAAATATAAAAACATGAATGTTAGTATAGATGATCAAAAAATCGAGTTTGTTTCTCAGTTTAGATACTTGGGATTTATGATTGACAGGTTTTTGAATTTGAGCTCAAACTTTACTTATGTCTATAAAAAAATTTGTAAGAAACTTTTTTTTTTCAAGAGTATCAAAATGCATTTCTCAGTACAGTAGAATAACTATATACAATGCAATAATACAACCTCATTTTGATTATTGCAGTACCTTACTATATACAGTAGATTTAAACAAGAAACAGGCTTTGCAGAAATTGCAAAATAGAGGGCGCATTATTTTAAGATGCAGCACATACAGAAGTATTAGATTTATGCATGAAATGTTACAGTGGTACTCAGTTGATACTAGAATGTTTGTAACTACAATGATTTTTGTCTTTAAAATTGTAAAAAAACTGCTTCCTCCATATTTTGAAGAGTTCATATAACGATCAGATTCATAATTATCCCACAAGGTCAGCTAATCATTTTCATGTTCAAAGAGTTAACTGTAAAAAAAATAAGAAAATCAATTTTCAATGACGGCTTGAGTAAGTATAACTCTCTAAGTATCGAAATTAGACAGTCCAGAACTGTGGCTGAATTCAAAAGAAAATTACTCGCCTCCTTAAATACCTGTTAGTGTTTTGTTTGGTATTGTGCATTGTGTATTATTAATTATTAATAGCTTTTTTAGGTGATTTCTAAATAAAGGATTGATTGATTGATTGAATGCCTCTCTCCAATCCAAAACTAAAATATTGCACTAAAACACAAATTCATTCTAACCAATTAATTTCAGATGAAAGAACCTCTTCACCGCCTCCGAGAAAATATTCTTCTGGAAATCGACAAGCAAGGCGACTTTTTCCTGAAGCAGAAAGATATTCAAGATTTGCATTACCAAGATATCCTCGATATAACTACGAGGGACAGTCTTCAAGTTTCCAGCGAATTAGTTGTATATTGCGCTATCATGCGTTGGGCAATGCAAGAGTGTCAAAGAAAAGGACTGGGAACTGAGGACGTAAACATCAAGGCCGTGTTAAAAGATTTGATTTATGCTCCCAGGTAACGTTTGTTTTCGGTATATATTTTGATAGAATCAAATGCACCGTTTCCAAATTATGTGCCATGAAATTGAAAATATCATTTGATTGACTAGAAGTTTAACTTACAATAAAAAAATGAGGTTTAGTAAAAAGATTTGAGAAATTAATCTTTGATTTAGTTTATATAAACATGCTGTCATGGACGCAAAGGCTCTGGCGTGTGGTAATTTTTGGTTACAGTTTCACTTTTTGCCATGCTTTTCCTGTAATTTTTTGAGGTGTTGATTCCACGTTAGCTTATGATCAAAGTTTTTTGCTTGTTGTGCAAATGACATCTCCACCTCATTGAGTACTGGTGCCTTTAGTCCTTCCAGTGGTAAATTTTACTATAGTGGTTTTATAAGGGTTCACTATTAGTCCCTTCTCCTTACACAACCTCTCGAGAAAGTTTAAAGCTAGGTATGTGAGCGCTATGACCATAGCTGTGAATCTGTCATTTGCAATAATCGCAAGGTAGTTGGCATATCCTTTTTTTATGTTCGGCACACATAGAGAAGATGGTGAACGTTTTGACTTGAAGCGCTGTAGGTTGTAGTTTTCGGGAAAGACGTTACTCGGAAGTCCATTTCAGGGCGAGGCAGTCCTCCAGGTAAAGGAGTGCCGTAACAGTGACGTCCTAGGTGTTCGTAACTGAATCGTATGTTGATGAGCAGCTTGTGTCTGACGGGTGTTTCTGTTTGGCACAAATCTGGGCGAAATCAGAAGTGCCAGCTCGTTCGAACACCTTCCGTTGTAGTATCGATAGTAAATATATAGGTCCGCCACTTTTCTTCGATGTTAAAGGCTATCAAGGTCATTAGTCAACTCTGGTTCATCCACAAGACGGACTGCTCTCCTCTGTATGGAGTCCAATATCTTGAGTAAGTGTTTGGGAGATCCATACATGGAGCTGATGAAGTGTATACAACTTTTTGGCTCTATAGAGTGCTCCTAGCTTTTCTGCTGCTTCCTTGGCGATTTTGGTGACGTGATTACGCCAAGACAGGTTGTTTTCTACGTTAATGCCCAGCAAACTTATGGATGAGGCCAGAGTCAGTGTTTGTCCAGTCATTGATAAGTCTGGTCCTGCGGTGTTTGCTTTCTTTGAGAAGACAGCTGCTTGAATCTATCCTGCTTTAAACTGGATATTGTTTTCCTCACATCATTCCACGATGGCGTTCATATCCTTATTGATTGCAGCAATCTGATTTTCTCACCCGCGTTGGGAACGAGCAGCGGTCATGGGAGTCCGCGACATGAATGAGAATATAAGAGTGTTATCGTCTGCAAAGCTGTAAATAGAATTGTTTGTCCTGTCTAAGACATCGTTGATATAGAACAGGAACAGTGTGGGAGATAATATACCCCTTGAGGAACTCCGGCATTGATTTTAAATTCCTCCGAGAGATGTACATCAATACCAAATATGTATGCCGATTCCAGTTTTAAAATTTGCCTCGGAGAGCCCTTTTTTAAGATTTCGCCAATATCAGCTGTCATAATTTAAATAAAATCAGAGTATGAATAGTTCTGTGTCCGGTAGTGAAATTCCAAAAAAATATTACTTAAAGGTTTCTGGTAGTTTGCTAATACTGGAAGGTTTTTATTGCTTCTGATTTTGTCAACATCAGAGATTATTCCTCCAATCGAGACCAAGAGATACAATTAATTTTTCTTGTGTATTTTCTTTTTTATATCGAAGATAAAATATTGTATGAAATCATTATGATCCTGATAATATAATTAACTCTTCTAATACTAGAACATTCAGTCGCTCATGAGATGGTCCACATAACTTGTTAATTTTTTTTTTTTAATTTAATCTGTTCTGACTCAAATAACGCTTTTGCGGTATGATAAAATACACTAGCATCGTACAAAATATTACAACAAATTTATATACCTTTTAGTATAAAAATATTCATAAAAAAATGAACAATAATTAAACCAGAACATAGTGAATATAATAGGTACATTTTGCAATTTTTAACACATTTGATGCATTCTTGGTTGCCTGTTTCTAATAAAATTATTACCTTCGGTTTCAAAATGCTTTAACATATTTAGAATTAACTTTTAGAATAATCCGAAATTTTATCAGTTTTGCTTTGCAAAAGTTGTCACAATTCATTTTACATAACCATCTAAATAATTTTTCCCATTGTTATAAATTTTACATAGATAATTTTTTATTTTAATGTGCCCGATTGAGAGTTTTCGGTCGGGGTTATAATTTTTATTTATATTTTAGGTACGGTCTCATGACGAAAAAAGAATTTAGGACTCGCACGATAGAAGGGCACAGAGGGCCAGACAGAATCGGCATGCCTACAGAAATAAACGAAAAGATTCTCAAGTACATATTGCAAAAAGAGAAGAAAAAAAAGGACATTAAAGAACTACCATATAAAATGTCAAGAAAAAGAAAAACAGACAGTCCAAAACAGACGCAGACACAACCAATGAAAGACACAGTCATTATCAATTGCTTAACATGCTTTAGTGCTGTTTTTGACTGATGCTTTCGTAATTGTTTTAGTTGTTGTGGTACCGAAAAGACCAGAAGGACTTATGTTTAGCGAAATATTGGTACTGGATAGTATTTGAGCAAAAATTGTTCCAAAATAATGAATGGTTACTTATTCATTTGCCATTTCGGGATGAGATTTTCTGCTTTGTATACCCAGAAGACCTAATATTTTTGGAAAAGAGAAGTGATTTTATGACAAAATAATTATTTAAGCATTAAATGCTTAAAATAGGACAAAGTTTAAATCTTGTAATGAAAGTTTAGATAATATTTATTTGTTTTTACTACAGTATTTAAATGTTTCTGGAAGGAAGTCATAATAAAATACGAGGAATATTTTTGATCATAAAATGATCGAAAATAGGAAAATATTATATTTTAAATGAAAAACGACTTTAGATAAAAAAAATAATTTACATGTGTTTTATCTGTTACAGTTAAATACATAAATGAATTTAAAATAAGAAAAATGTAGAATATATTTAAAAAAATTATTATCGAATCTTGCACATGCTCGAATTTATAGTAGGTATCAGTTCATAAAATGTACTGACTATTTGGACACTTTAATTCGAAACACTTTTCATTTTAAAATTTACATAACTAAAGATAATTTTCTAGAACTTACTTGTAATTAGTATTAACCCTTATTGTGATTTAGCATTTAGTAGATAAGTAGATCGCTTAAAGATATATTTTAAAATGTATTTTTCTTCAAGAATTGTAGATACAACTAACAAGGAAAATTTGTATTCCCAATTTCACAAGAAATTTCATAGTTAAAAAGTTGACGCGTCAACAAGAAATGCTGTTGACAGGTTACTTCCTATTTAAGTGCAAAAAATTTAGGAGCATATTCTTGGGCCAATTTTATGAAAAAAAAGTTGATATGAACGTATGTTTGCAAATGCTTCGTTTCCAAGATACGGGGTGGCAACCTTTTGAGAAAACGAAAACATGTTTTATAATATCTGAAATAACACTATTTTTTTGTGGAATTTGGAGACACATATTTTTACAGTGGCGTTCGTATGGAATTTGCTTTGAATATCTTAGAAGAAAAAAATGGTACACCACTCTTTTTTCTTAAAACAAAAATTATTCTTGGTATTCTCATTCATTTCTGAGTAAATTTTGTATCTTGCCTTTTTGTCGTCAAACGTATAGTTTTTACCCAATTAATTAATAATAATAAATTGATGTTGCAAAACTTGTTAATATCTGATACGGTAATTGATGCGTAAGAGTCCGTACCCTACCTTGTTGTGGTTTCCTGTTCTTCATTGAATGAATCTATGGGGAAGTTAATACACTGGAACCTGTATAGGTCTAATGTGCTTCCGTTGATGATATTCTCAATCAGAGTACCTCATCTAGCTTCAGTGCTTTGATAAGAGCAAGTAGTCTGGATCGTTCTATGATGGATGGAAGTTCCTCCTGTTCGACGATGCAACACTCGGAGCAGGCCATTCGCCTCGCACTTCGTGAGAAGGTGCTCCGGGGTTTCCTCTCCCTCCTCACAGGCAACTGTCCTCGTTTTCAATTCTTATTCTCTCCAAGTGCCTCCTCAACCGGTGTTATAAGGTGTTTTGTTTGTGTATACTGGGCGAGGGGGCGCTATAGAAACATATTTAATTGCCTTAACCTTGGAAGGCGTTCTCATAGACTAATCCATTTGGTTGGCTTTTCTTTTCTGAATTCTTTCTTGTAGGTGTGCGTTCTTATGCCACAGAAAGGTTCCGGGTCCTAAAAGCGAATTGGTCTGCCTTTTCGTTGCGTTCTATCCCAGCGAGTCCTGGTATCCATTGAAGAGATAATTTGTTATTCTTGTCTAGTTCATTTAGCCTATCTAGGCATTCCCATACCATTCTCGCTGTTTGTTGTTGAGTTCAGCGCTTTGATGGCTGCTTGAGTGTCTGAAAAGATGACAATGACAATCTCTTTCGTTGTATAGGTTCTGTCTAGGTTGAACTGCGCACATCTTCCTATGGCGTTAATTTTCGCCTGGAATATGTCCGGGTGTTTTCCCATTGCTTCGGAGAATTTGGTTCCTGGCCCAAATACTCCGGCTCCGGTCCCCTGTTGATTTCTTGCCCCGTCCGTATACCATTTTATGGAACTTTGCTGCGATGTGAGAATCCAAGTGGTGTTCCTTTTCCATTCTTTTCTACTTCTTATAACGACCGTGAAGTATTTTTTAAAATTGTATCTTTTGACTATATCGCCCCTGGGGAGCCCAAGAAGTAGTATATGCTTTGTCAGGGTTGTTAACTCACTCTTTCTAAGCCATCCTCCCTCGCCCGCTCCCTCTCTTGTGATTCTAGTCATTGCTTTTCCAGCTGCTCCCTCTACAAAAATTTGTAGAGATGCGAGACCCACAATTACCTCAACTGATGTTGTTGGACAAGTTTTCATTGCGCCTGTTATGCTTATGTACGCCAGGCGTTGTACTTTATTGAGAGCTGATTTTATGCTCTGCTTTTCCGTTTCATTAAGCCACAACTCTTTCAATGTGGTTATTCCATTTGAGTTTGCAATCCAGCATTATGGTTAAATATCTGACGTCTGATGCCAGTGTAATGTTGGTCCTGTGTATTCGGATAACTTTCATTCTAGGTAGTTCTCTCTTCCTAGAGATGGGTACTATGGTTGTTTTCGACAAGTTTATTTCTAGTCCCACTATTTGGCACCATTCCTCCGTTGCTTTGAGTCCAGCTTGAATGAGTTCACATAGTTTATCCTGAAAATTTTCTCTTGCTGTGATGACAATATCATCGGCATACTCAACACAATGCAAGTGCAGTAGTTCGTCCACCACTAGACTCCAGTGGTGAGCATACTCCGCCCTGTGGCGTACTTCGTGTGGTGCTCACTTCAATATTGTCTGATTGCCTACTGAAGTTTCTGCTGGCCTCGTGGCAAGCAACTCACACATCCATTGAGATATTGTGTCGTTCACTCCCTTTCTCGTTAGGGCCCTCTTTACAGCCACGTGAGATGCATTACCGAAGGCTCCCGCGATATCTAGGGAGGCGCAGAGCGCGATTTCTTTCTCATTTAGAGTTTCTTGTATCATGCTGGTCAGTTGGAATAGTGCGGTCTCTGTCGGTCTGCATGCTGACTTGCATTCAACGACCGCGTTTCTAAGATAGTGGGTCTGATGCTCTTGAGTAAGAATGACGTGGGATTGATTGGCCTAAAGAATTTGGGGTCTGTCCCGTCCTTTTTTCCTATTTTCGGGATGTGCTTTTGGTATGTATCCCATGACCATACTGCTTCTGGAGATATGTACAAGGTGTGGCAAAATTTGTTTTTTCCCTTTGTAAGATGGCTGGGAAGATTTCATCCACCCCTGGCGATTTGAGTGGTTCAAATATATTCAATGTCCATTCGAGTCGCCCAGCAGTGAGTACCGGTTTTGCCATTACCCACACAAACTCCGAATTGGCAGACATCCACTTTGTTTATGAACCGGCTCGGCTCGGCTGATAGAAATTCTTTAGCAGCACAACGGATTCACCAAGAAAGATTGCCCAACCGACAAATCCCAGATGTTCGCACATTTGCAAGAATTCACCAACGCTTAATAGGAACGTGTTCATTGGCAAGGGTAAAAGATATTTCAAGAAGACATAGCACAAGAAGAACTTCTGCGTTAGAAGAAACAATTTTGAATGAAATTGAATGTCATCCAGAAACGTGCATGAGAAAAATTGCCAGCAGAATCAACCAGCTTGATGTGACTCATAAATAAATATGGACCATTCTTAGGGAAAGCCAGTTGTATCTTTTTCATATCCATCGTGTGTAGGAATTATTTTCTAGAGACCCACGTATAGAATTCTGCCGATGGATTCAACGAAAAAATGAACAACATCTTAGATTTTTTGACCAAGTGCTATTTACTGATGAGGTTAACTTCTCTAGAAACGCGATTATGAATTTTCATAATAACCACATTTGGAGTGAGGAAAATCCTCATGCGATAGTTGAAAATCATTTTCAAAATCAATTTTCATTATACTTATAGGTCGAAATAATCTCTCATTTTCTCATTGGTCCCTTTTTTCTTCCAATCAGATGATTTCTTGAAGAAGATTTTCCCATTTATGATAAGAAACAGAATTTGGTTTATGCATGAGGGTGCACCGGCACATTTTAGTCTAACTGAAAGGGAATTTTTAAACCAACAAATTGCCAACCGTTGGATCGGCCGAGGTGCGAACTTACCATGCCAATCGTGGGTGGCCTGCAAGATCCCCTGATTTAAATCCATTGTTTTTTTTTTCTGTGGGGTCGCTTGAAAACATTAATTCATGTAAATCCTACTCTATATCTGGATGTCACAGAATACGAAATACTCTAGGTGTTTTTGCACATGGACGAGAAAATATGAAGAAGGGGGCTGCAACTTGTGTCACAGCTGAAGATGTCCATTTCCAGCAATTCATTTGATATGAAATGTGTTTAATAAAGCAATAATAATTGTCTATGTTACTAAATTGGGATTTCATTTTCGAAACATTAATGTATTATTAATTAATTAGCTAAGCAAAAACACGCAACGGAAAGGTACAAAATTTGCTCAGAAATGAATGAGGATTCGAAAAATCAGTATTATTTTAAGAAAAAACAGTGGCGTATTATTTTTTTCAACATATTCAAAAGCAAATCCCGTACGAATGCCACTGGTAAAAATAAAAAAAGTTGTTGTACATCAAAAAATTTTGCCAGATGCATAGAATGTATGTACCAAATTCCACAAAAATATTTGCGGTGATATCAGATTTTTTTTTTAATTTTGCCACCTTGTATCTTTGAAACAAAGCGCTTGCGATCATATGATGATATGAACTTTTTTTTTTGTAAAACTGGCTCGAGAATGTGCTCTTAAAATTTTTATACTTACTTGGAGAACACTCTGTTTATTAAGGGAGCACAAAAATTTTGCGATTTCAAGGCATAGGAAAACAGTTTACATAAAATACTTATTTATTCGTACTCTTTTGGAATCCGTACACCAAACATTTATGTTTTAGGCATTTTTAATTTTGCTATGCATATGAATATCGCTCTATTAATTCATATCCGTTTGTCCGGCCAAACACTAAATGGTCTCATGTTTACACTGCTCAAAGCTAATACGGTAATTCTTATGAATGAGTTCTCTTTCAGCCTTAAAGATAATGAGGGATATTCCATTTTAATGAAAAAATGCATTAGCTCTGGATTTGAAAGGGAACTCGCTCGTAGTAGCTAGTATTAGTATAATACGTGCTATAGTTATAGTTTCATTATATGTCTTATTTACAGGATCCCTCAGAACTAATGTTATCCCAATATAAATTCGGAAGAGCCACAAAATGTTTTACATGCCAGAAACATCTGGTACGTGAAGCGAATATATGCAGGGTAGTCCAAAAGTAATGGTACATAGAGCAACAGTGAATTTCTGATATCGATTCTGATTACGATCTAAATGACTTGTTCTATTCCTAAAGTCGATATTAAGAAAGATATTTTTTTTAGAAATCCTTTTTAAAGAAACAGTCTTTCATAAAAGGTGTTTCAAAATGCACCGAGCTCAAAGGTGAACATTTGTTATCTATTGATATTCCTAACGTTTCATTTTAAATAATACATTTTGTAGTGAATTTTCTAACACACCATCTTTTGTCTGAATTATTAATGCGATATTCTATGAACTATCTGAACTTATAAATAAAAACAATTGATGATAATAAGTTTTTAATAATTATGAAGGTAACAATATCTAAAATTAAATAAAAAAAATATATTAATAATAGTGTAATAATAAGGTAAACTATTTACAAAAAAATAAAACTATTCTAAATGTTCAATGTGCCCACCGTTAACCCTTAAACACTGCTGATCCAAGGTTCCCACTAGTTCTTCTAAAGAAGAGACGGGAGTAGAATAAACTCTTTCCTTTACCGTCCCCAAAGACAAAAATCTAACGGGATCAGATCTGGGGATCTTGGGGGCCAATTCAATGGACCTAGACGCCTAATCCATCGGTCTTCAAACATCTCATACAATTGTCTATCTATCAAATTGCCTATTTATTAAGGGCATGCTATCGACAAAGTCTGTCACAACGGTTTGTAAAATTGACATATATCTTTCCGTATATAACACTCCCTCACATATATGGTATCTTACTTGGTTATGCATGATCAAGGCAAATAAATACGTGACACTAAATTTGTTTTGAAAATTTCGGTCTCGAATCGCAGGAGGATTTTCAGTGCTCAAAAAATGGGAATTGTGCCTATTAAAGATACCTTCTCTTGCGATTTTTGATTCACCTGTTCATATAATTTTGCGTAAAAAGACCGGAGCTTCTTGGGTTTGTACTAAAATCCGTTCACAAAACCCTTCACGTTGCGCTGCGTCCCCGTCATGAAGAGCTTGAACAAGGTTGAATTTATACGGATACATGCCATGTTCTTCTAAAATTCTTTGCACAGATAGTCGTGAACTTCTAAATCATAGTCTACGAAACGAGTAGAGGCTTGGGGGATAAACATTAAAATAGGCCGATAAATTTATTACGTTATCTTCATTTGTTGGTATTGGTCTGGGTAAAATTCTTTCTGCATTAATTTCTCCATTATTAAGATAATTTTTCATAACACATATTTCTAAATTTTGTTCTGTTCATGGTGTTAAATTCGGATCTTCCACGAGTTTTCAACTCTACATATTCGACTTACAATTTTCTGGCATTCGCCATGAATAAAAAATAAATTTAATAAGTATGACAGCGTTTAAATATGTATTATATTCCATTTTTAGACAGTATTCGTTGAGAATAAACCCTAATTTTAATGTTGACACCCAATAATTAATGATTGCAATTGATTAGACATTGACACGCGGTACCATGAAAACGTAGTATATCTTGTTTTATTATGGCGGTCATTGCCATAGCTAGCTAACATTTTAACAATAAAAACGTTAAACTGCCAATATTTTGAAAACTACAAAATTTTGAAATAGAAAATCTTATACAAAGCTAGAGTTATTTTTAATGCTAAATAAGATAAAATTATAAAAATGGGGTTTCTATTTGAAAAAATTGACTTTTGACAGTTTTTTTCACCCAATTTTGAATCTTCGTTTTTAGATCACCCTGTATTTGCTTATTATCAGAATATCAAATAAGTGCATTAAAATAGATTTCCCTCTGCAAGAAAATCAATTCCAATTAAATTATTAAAACTTCCATACCGGAAAAAAATGATAATTAAGTATTGGCCTGCAAACGTGACTTTTGACATCAAATTTAGAATATGTCAAAAACGATCAGACTTAGGTTTAGGATATTATGCATGAAATATGTCTCGAATTTTGCCAAGAATCCAAATATGAAATAATATACAGGGTGTTCTATTTGAAATAACCAAGTTGACATCTACTTCCGGTATAACCGAAAGTGGCTCATTTTATTCGAAGAGAGCGTCTTTAAAAACCCTAAGATGCCAATTTTCAGAATTCAAATGGCTTTACTTTTCGAGAAATTCTAATAGACGGCCACCGTAAAACACCCTGTATACACCATTACTTTTGGACTACGATTTATATAAAGATTATGATTTTTGTGAAGTTTTAATGCCACTTATTTCGTTGATTTTGTTACAATACTAAATTTAGAATGACAAAACTGTCAAAGGCCCATAAGAACATTTTTCTGATGTACCCTGTAGAGTACCCCTTTCTGTGATGTCATACATCAGTCGTTGTTCGTTGTATGCATTGATTTGCTGTATAGTGATATTTGAATAGAATAGAATATAATATAGGCCTATATGTTAAATTGGCTTTAATTATTGATGTTATAAAGAGGGCAGCAACTGCCTACATAGACCAAGGTTTTGAGTGTATGTCAGCCTGAAATTTGCTTCTAAGGTTCGTTTTAAAATAGTAACAAAAATGTACGGTTGATATTAAGGGTGCAAACCCCGTTTACATAGGAAGGAAATCGATCTGCCAGTGGCGTGTCTATAGGGGCTATAGGCAAGTTATTTAGATTAATAAAATATTAAACATTATTTTAAAAGGTATTTATTATGGATAAATTAATTTCTTTATTGTTTATATTTCGGACAATAAAAAGAGCCTTTTGGCAGCAATTTAGCGTTGAAAGGAAGTAAAAGAGTCGTTTTCTGAGTAGCCCTATTCGCCTTCTGACAAGTCGCTCGGTCTGTCGTTAGTATCCAGATAAATAATTAGCGGCTTAGCATACCGTCAAGTTTCAACATTCTTTCCTCTGCCTTAATTATATGCTTTACACATTGTACAATTGGACCATTCTCGGCTTCTTGGATGTTTTATTACTGTTTTATTATTTTCTTCAATTTTGAAACGAACTTTAGGCATACGTTTGATGCAATGTTGTTCTGAGTACAAATATGATTTGTTTAACTATCCAAATCAAATCAAACAAACTTGATTTAAGGTTAAAATTTGAACCTAAATTTAATCTTCGCAAGTATAAACTAGGAATATTTTAAATTATTTTCAAATTTAATTCGTAGTTAAGATGTAGACAAATTTTGAACCTAAGATTATTTTGTTATCGAAGAAATGTCCATAACAAAATAATATTTGTTACATGTCTTCTTAAAACTTCGTTGAGACAATTTCTCTTTTAACAAACAGCGCACCATACAATGGCGGTGGTGATTCTCCAAAGACATATAAAAAACAATTGTGATTCTCTCTCGCAACTCCCCATCATAGACGCTATTTGAAATGTCAGTAAAGCGATAACCTAAATATTACCTTCTAAATACTCAGAACCGTCAACGTAAGTTGTTAGATGACATACACCCTTTATCACTAACGCGGTTGGGCATATTGTAGCCCTCGCCATTATCAATGTTAAATATTTATTGTAGAATAAGAATATTTTCGCTTCAATACCTATTATTGCAGATTGATTTTGTTTTTAAATTTGTATTTCGAATTTAGGAAAATTTTATTCGAAATTGAGGTGAAACCTCCATATAGTATTTTGATGATTGTTAAATTTTAAAATTGTTAATTGAAATTCTAGGAATTATTAGATAACTCTATGTGAAATCGTTATAGCCAAGATATTTTTTTTTGGAAATTATTATTTTCCTATCAGGGCCCGCTTCAGCGTTTACGTCGCCCCGGACAAAAAGGCCAATTACCGCCCCCCAATATACATTTAAAAATGTATATCTTTTGTTTAAGACAAAAATCAAATGGTTTTAAATTATATTAAAAACGTATATTCAAAAAGAAACATATAACATAATTAAAATTCAAGTAGGACAAAACAGTAAACATTAAAAACGGTAATATTAATATAACATTTATTCCTATAAACAATAATTTTTAGTACGTTTGAAGGTAACACTATGGGTCCAAGGGTAGTACAAATACCAAAATCATGAAAAGCAAACTAATTGTTAACCAGGTGCATTTTTAATATTATTACAAAAATGTGTAACATCAGCTACTTTAAAGTCACAGGAAACATTTCTTTTTCACTTTTATTTCTGAAAACTTTTTTATTACCTCTTTTAAGTTTATTTGATCAGCAATTTCAGGCTCAATCGCCAAAATGGCTAAACCATTAAGACGATTTTGCGTGGTAGTGGAACGTATAAAGTTCTTGATTAATTTTAATTTTGAAAAACTCCTTTCCCACTTGCAACCGTTATTGGTATAGTCAGCAATATTCTTAAGGAAACACTAAGGTTTGGTGCAAAATTTAACATAGTTATTAATTTTAGTACATTGCTCGGGCTTTCTTTTTTGTCCAAAACTGCAGAAATTTTCTCTGCTAATTCTACCCCATTTATGACAACAGAATCACCATCAGTTAAAATATTTTCTAAATCCTTGCGGTGTTTTAATAGCGTCTCTTCAGACATGTTTTTCAATTCGTATATATTAGGTTTGTTCTAGCAGGACATTTCGGACGGTTTGAAGCCATCCGGAGTTTGCGCATAGCGATATAAGCGTCGCTTTTCTTGCTATGCGCAAACTCCAGAGGCTTCAAACCGTCCGAGATTTCATGCTAGAATAAACCTATTATATAAGAATTGAAAATAGTTACTATGGTGACTAAGTTGTTTAAATCTAGCATCTAGAGCATTTAGTGCTTGATCAATTGTAAAATAAAAAAAAAATCGATCTTATATTTTTCTTTGGGATCTTCGATCGGTTCATCTCGTGTTTCGTATGAGAAATGGGGTTTTCTTCTTCTTATACACGATGTCGTGGTGTTGTTGATTCAAAACTAGCCTCAACGCCAATTACATCTGAATCCGGATGGTTTTTCGAATGACAACTATTCGAACGACAGTTCTTCGAACGAAATTTCTTCGAATGGACAGTTCTTCAAAAAGACAATTCTTCGAATCGATAATTTTTCGAATGTGTAATTCTCGGAATGGACCATTTTTCGAATCTTTAATTTAGTTTGGGTTAGTCCCTTTTACCGTTTTAGCAAAATTTCTGCAACGCCTCGGTGGTGTAGAAGGTAGCGTTCTTACCTGTCATTCCGGCGCTGCGGGTTCGATTCCCGTCGGTCGCGACAGATGTTTTTTTTACACTACAATTTAATCCTATACATTATTTTTTTATTTAATTATTTATTTTTTCCATTAACTGGACATTTTGTGAAAAAATGCCGCCCTTTCAATTTGCCGCCCCGGACAAATGTCCGGGTTGTCCGGCCCTAGAGCGGGCCCTGTTCCTATAAGGCCGAACTAAGTCTTGTTTTATCGAGCGTTTGCGTTCCGTAGATATAAAATAATTTTAAAAAATTATAACGTTATTAAGCTCGCAGTGGCCGAACTTCAACATTTAGGCCTTTCACCGAAATCCAATTCGGGACCCTTCAACAACTTCCGGTCGACTTTAGATAATAATGATGTTATTTATTATTTTGATACTGCTAATTCCTGCCTGTATGTTCATAGTCATATTTATTTTGTTCCATATTACAGGTAAATGTTGTAGCAGCACGGCATTTTAGTGCTAATTGTTGCATCCCTTCATGTAGTCATGTAATGTACTAAAGGCTCGTTTTTACGTGACATTAAATTGTGACTTTTAGTGCCGCGGCATTAACTGTCATGACAATTGTCATCGTGAAAACTGAAAGTCGCGTGGTCGTCGACAGTCGGTTAATGTCGTGACTTTAATGTCATGATATCAAAATCTGTTTGATTTTAGTGACACTTGTTTGGAAATGCCACGCTTTCGACGTGGTGAAAACAGTATTGTCGCCTTATGGTGACAGTGTTTACTTCACTGGATGCCATATTTGTAACACTGAATGTCACACCAGTTAAAAGACGTGAAAATAAGCTACAAAAATTGTCGCATTGTCATGACGATGAAAGTCACGACATTTAATGCCACATGACAACGAGCCTTAACTACCCTGACCCCTCCCTGATACCGAACATTAACAATAGACCCTGATCACACTGAGCTGAGCCGATGGTGGAAAGGTAATTGTTTATTACTCTTCTATTACCTGTGCATACATCTATGTGTTTTAGGCAACTGTGGGTCAAATAGTAATAGAAAACTGGAACAGTTCGGATTTGAGTTATTTTTTGTTTAAGTAAGATATTAAATCGCCTGCTAAGTACGAGCGGAGGACTGAAAGAGTGTATGTTCCATTGGTTTAGAGATGAAGTGCCCCTATTTACAGTCTGACTGGATCGTAATACTGCCACAGATTACTTCTAATCTGTGATACTGTAACAATGTCCTTTTTAGCATATTCTGCTCTTTGTAGCCAAGTGACCTAAGCCTCCCTGCCCTACTTCAGTCTGTTGAAGGTTCCGCCACTGAAGCTTGTTTGTAAAGGAGATGTAAACCTAGAATCATATTATTGACTAAAAATTTACGCATCTGGCACAGCTTATTCACTACCAGCTAGTCATCTTGCACCTTTGATTTGGGAAAGTCAGGTTGGTTCCTCTTGACAGTTCGTTTAATTTAAAATATGCTTTTTTGTCGTCTAAAATCCGTTTAAAAACGATTTTAAATGGCAAAATTGTATAAAAAATTCGAAATTTCTAGACTTTTTAGGGCGATAGCCGCTTCGGACGAATTTGTCGTGGATTTTGAAGCGAAATTTCATTTTCTGAACCGCTTAGGGCACTGTCAGGTAGGCGCAGTGCCCGACACTCCAACTTTCCGATTTCGGTAGAGATGAGTAGCTGGTAGTGAATAAGCTGTGCATCTGGCTTTTGGCTAGAAGATAATACATTTTTTCTTCAAACGTCAGTAAATCCGTCATTACTCGACTGTGTAGTCGGCCGTAAAGTTTCGTTTTTCCTCCGCCGGAGCTTTACTTTTCACTTTTCCGCCGGCGGAGGTAAAAGTGTTACCATAGCAACATAGATACAATACAAACAGACAACAAAATAAGCGTCAACAACTCAAGATTTATTAAACTACAATTTGTATTTATCACTCAATTTGTGACTGCATTTCTAAAAATCACTAATTTAGGAACAAATTGGTTATTATTTAATCGAACTTACTCAATAACTGCTTATCAATACGGAATTAAAACGCAATCGGAGACGAATCT
>MU185466.1:5930-20612 GCA_016904865.1 Pissodes strobi | reverse complement strand
CGCCATGAAAAGTATCACTTTTCCTCCATATAAAATAATATACTATTATTGTTGCCAGTCAAATATAAAAATGCTATTTGATTTATATCCCCTTCAATATCAGAGTCTTAAATACTAACGTTATTTGCTTGTTGTTCATCACCTTTTTATTATTACATTTTATTTAATACTGTTTTGCCATATTTTATATAGTTATACTAAGGACGTTTTTATATCGTGTTTTTATTTCAATGATTTTTTGTTGTCTAGATATGAAAATATACTGAATAAAATATTGAATAGTGCTGTTTCAATTTTGACATCCCTTTATAAAGCCGAAATATTATACCCATTGGTAATACTGGCGGCCAAAAACGTATGTTCCTACAGTATAATAAGTAAATGTTCCTGACTAGTTGAGGATGTATTGAAGACGAAATCGAGACCTTCAAAAGGTCCGAATCCAGTAAGAACTTACTGACCGTGATGCTTCTATTATTTGTTCATGCTCAAATACTTCGAATAATTAATAAATTCCTCGGTAAATTCGTAACAATAATAAAAATTGGACACAAAATATCGCAAAGGTAAAATATACCTTATAGCTGGTGGGTTGAGTTCCTATGATACACAATTTGTTAAGCAACCGGCGACATTCTCGAGTGTGGTGGAAATCTATTGTCCTTTGAAGAACATTATAATAAGGAGGAAAACAGTCATATAATGTGTTCATTTTTAGCGGTGGGCTTGGAGAGTAGAGTAGAGCCCTGTAAGCTTGTTAAAAAAACTGTAATAAAAAATACTCCAGCTCGTCGGATATATTTTTTATTTAGTAAGGTGTGGAAACGCTCATTTACGCACCCCCTCGGGTGAGCGGAGTGTGGACTCACCACATAAGGGCATACCCACTAAGTGCCTGGGCGCTCTTACACCATCCTTCTATGGCGTGCTGGCCTTTGATGTTCCGGAGGTGTTGTGTTTGATGTTATGGGTGATTTGTGATATTAAAATATATTGATAGTGTGTTAGTGTCTTAGTAATATTTTTGGGTTTTTGCTGTAGGGTTTAGCTACAGTTTTTTTGTGGTTGTTAGTAGGTGTTAGTAATATTTTTGGGTTGTTCATTTTTTGTTTTTTAATGTTTTTGTGAGTTTTTACGCTGTGTTTGTGACATGCTTACGGTGGTTCACGTAAGCTTTTATGTCTTGCTCTGTCCGGCCGGTCTGCTCCGTTGAATAGTGTTGTGATTAGTGGATTTGTGTGGTTGTGTGCTTGTTTTAAGAACCTAACATGTCTTCCTGCTAAGTGTTCTTTGATTATTTCGACTTTTAAGTCGCCGTGTGCGTCACTGCGGAACTAGTGTTGCGAATGTACCATGGTGCGCTTTTGATTTGTCTAATTATTTTGTTTTAGTTGTAAATTAGTAACTTGTTTTTGAATGACATTTTAATTTTTCTATTAATTAATGTATAAAAAGCTTGTTCGTTGAATGTGTAAATTAAATGAAAGTTTGTTATCTAGAATTACCCTTTGATATTTGAGAGAGTTATTCCACCTTATTACGGTGTCTCCTGATTTCAAATTTGGAATGATTATATTAGGTTTAGTGCTAATGAGCATTGCCTGTGTTTTATCGTCATTGATTTTGATATTCCAAGTTTCGGCCCAGTCATTTATGGAGTTTAAGTGTTGTTGTGTGTGCATTTTAAGTATGACTAGGTCTCTGTTTGTTGAATATAAGCAGATCTCATCTGCATATATCGACAGTTTTATTTGTGGGTGTCTTGGTACATCCGCTGTGTATAGTGAATATAGTGTGGGGGAGAGAGGGGAGCCCTAGGGGACCCCCGCCTCTATGTCTCTTGTGCTTGAATGTTCTGTGTTCATTTATGTCACGAATGATCTGTGTTTTAAGATGCGATAAGTTGTGTTATGGGTAGAGGCAGGTTGTGTATAGTGTGTCTAATTTGTGTACAAGTCCTTCATGCCAAACTTTGTCGAAGGCTTTTTCGACGTCGAGGGCTATAACTGCGATTGATGCCTGCCTTTGCAGTCCTCTAATCGTCTCCTCGACAAGTCTGGCAAGTTGGAGCTCAGTGCTGTGATTTTTTCTAAACCCAAATTGTTCATTTTGGGTAGATTGTGTTTAATATGATGCGTTCTGTTAGCTTGATCAAGGCTGAGAGCAAGATAATAGGCCGCCAGTGTTGAGGAATGTTAGGTTCTTCTTTGGTTTTGGTATGAGTAATATTCCCGCTTTTTTTTCAGCAAGCTGGAAAGTGTTTTAGTCCTAGTGTTCTGTTGATTATGTTTGTTAGTTTTTCTATCGCTAAGTCTGGTAGGTTTTTTAGCGCATTGTTCTGTATGTCATCTAGTCCTGGTGCTTTTCGTGGATTTGTTGGTGGTATTTCATTGTCTGGGTCCTCGTTTGTTTCTCTATGATCTCTCTATGGCCTCATCATGATCAACATCCTGCGCGCCAACACCTATGAATGAATGAATGAAGGAATGATTGATTGATCTAGAGGGTGGTGATACACTGCGACCTGTACAGATCTATTTTGTCCCCCTTCCATAGTGCTTCCGTTGATGTGATTCTCAATCAGAGCACCTCATCCAGCTTCAGTGATTTGATAAAAGCAAGTAGGTTGGATGGTTCTATGGCTGGAGGTTCCTCCTGTTCGACGATGCAGCGCCCAAAACAAGCCAATCGCCTGTTCGCGACCGCCTCGCACTCTGTGAGAAGGTGTTCCGGGGTTTCCTCCCCCTCCTCACGGAACCGGCAACTGTCCTCGTTTTCAACTTTTATTCTCTTCAAGTGCCTTCTGAACCGACAGTGGCCCGTAAGAAAGCCGGTGAGGATGCGGATATTGTTCTTACTCAGTGTTATAAGGCGTTTGATCTTCCTGGGTGAGAGGGCGCTAGAAACATCGTTGATTGCCTTAACCCTGGAAGGCGTTCCGATAGACTGATCCATTTGATTCACTCTTCTTTCCTGAATTCTTCCTTGAAGGTGTGCGTCTCTATGCCACAGAAAGGTTCCGTTCCTGAAAGCGGAGTTTGTGCTTCTACTTTTGCCAATTGGTCTGCTTTTTCGTTGCCTTCTATTCCAGCGCGTCCTGGTATCCACTGAAGGGATAATTTGTTATTCTTGCCTAGTTCATTTAACCTAACTAGGAATTCCCATACCATTCTGGAGCTAATTGTTGAGCTCAGCGTTTTGATAGCCGATTGACTGTCTCAGATGGTGACAATCTCTTTCTTTCTATAGTTTCGGTCCAGGTTGAACTGCGCGCATCTTCCTATGGCATTAATTTCTGGGTGTTATCCCATTGCTTGACTTGGTTCCTGGTCCAAATAATCCGGCTCCGGCCCCCTGTTCAGTTCTTGTCCCATCTGTATACCATTTTATGGCACTTTGCTGCGAAGTGGTGTTCTTTTTCCATTCTTCTCTACTTCTTACCATGACCGTGAAGTATTTTTCAAAATTGTATCTTTTGACTATATCGTCCATGGGGAGCCCAAGAAGTGGTGTATGCTTTGTCAGGGATGTTAACTCACTCTTTCTAAGCCATCCTCACTCGCCCGCTCCGTCTCTTGTGATTCTAGTAATTGCTTGTCTAGCTGCTCCCTCTACAACAATGTGTGGAGGTGCGAGGCCCGCAATTGCCTCGATTGCTGATGTTGGACAAGTTTCATGCTTATGCACGCTAGGCGTTGTATACTATGTTGAGAGCTGATTTTAGGCTCTGATTTTCCGTTTCCTTGAACCAGCCGATCGACCCGTAAAGTCGGGTGGGTCATACTATAATTGCGTAGAGCCATCGTAGGATTTCTGGTTTACATCCCCAAGGCCTCGGCACACCATGAGGGCCCTCGTAACCTTAGTTACAACTCCTTCAATCTATTTATGCCATTCTAGCTTACAATTCAGCGTTATGCGTAGATATCTGGCTTCCGATGCCGGTCACCCTAAGATTAATTGGGACTCCAGCGAGTCTGCGGACGCCTCAGCCTTCTCTTCGCTAGAGTACGCCATGCCCCTCAGGTCATGGATCGCCGGATATATCACTTTGCCTTTATGTTGTATACCTTTAGCTACTCTCCATAGAGAGTTATTTGGATGTTTGGATGTTTAGTGTTGTTAGGTATTCCGTCCATTCGTCGTTTTTGTGCTTTTTTTTTCTTAGGTCTGTTTTGATTGTGTTTGTCAGTCCGTTTGCTTGTCTGTTGAGTTGTGCGTTGTCAGTTTGGCCCGTCTCTTTAGTCTGTTTCTTTGTCTAGTGTTCTGTTTTATGTTTTATGGTAGTGTGCATGGATTGTTTTGTTTAGTGTGTATCGTTTTCTTGGCAGTGTTTATTGCTGTTTGTTGCTCTTTGGTGAAATTTGCGACTTGATTGTCCAGTTCCGCCTTAGAGTTTATGTGTATTTGAATATTTTCTGTTAAGTTTTCTTTGAATGTGTTCCATTGCATAAATGTTTGTGTGTGTGTGCTTGAGAGTGTTCGTGTATATTGTTTATTGTGATGCCAATCGGAGAATGATCTGATGCAGATAAGTCCTCCAGCCAGAATGTCTATCATAATATTGTGTGCTATGGTTTTTGTTATTGCGATATCTAATAAATCGGCAGTTTCTGTATGGGAGTGTGTTGGCTCTGTGGAGGCGATTGTGTAGTGTAGTGCTTGTGAAGTCCTGAGTAATATAGTCTCATTCGTGTTCGTGGTCCCCAGGATCTGTGTTTAGCGTTGAAATCCCCGGCCGTTAAGACCAGGAATGTGTAATTGAATAGCTTTTCTATTTCTGTTTGTGTGATCTTATCGCTTGGTGATCTGTGTACCGAGAGTATAACTATATCGCCGTCAGTTAGACTGACTTTGATACTGGTTACCTCTAGTATATCAGATTGTGGTGTGTGTATAGTGTCATGTGTAATGCTGCTTTTTATAAAAATGGCCGTTCCACCACCCACGCGGTCTGGCCAATCATGTCTAAAAAATGTGTAAATTTTTGTGTGGACGTAAGAATATTTCCTACACTAATGTTCTATATTTTTCTCGATCAGATATTCTACGAACTCGTATCTCTTGGGATATAGTGAATTTGGATTCCAGCTGATCAAGAATAAGTGTTTTGGTGTATTAAGTGTATTAGCCATTGATGTTAGCGAATAACCTCAATGTTGTATTGTTATTAATTAGTGTGCTGATTTTATTTATTTTTACCTCTATTTCCTCCTCGGACATAGGTATGTTGTTGCTTTGTAGTTTTGTGTTTTCAGTGTTAGTGTTTATATTAATGTTTATGCTAGTGTTTGTATTTTGTGTAGTGTATTTATTAGTGTTCTGAGAATTTGTTTTTGTCAATTGTGCGTAAGTAATGTTTGAGTTTACCGGCTTGGTTTGTGGTAGTGTTCTTTTGTTGTTTGGGTTTTTCGGCCATGTAGTGTAACGCATGCTGCCCCCCACACAGTTGCAACATTTGGCTGGGGTATTCATGGGTTTTTTGCAAGCGCTATAGAAGTGATTGGCTGCACATTTATGGCATACGGGGTTGGCGTGGCAGTTTGCGATTGTATGCCCAAAGTGCTGGCATCTGTGGCATTGGTTATGCACGCGTTGTTGGCTGCCTCTTTGGATTTCAACAAGTACGGGCATGTAGTTCATATATGTTTCATTTGGGATATTACTATCTGATTGGGGCCCCAAAAGATCGGTGGCGATGTTGTGCCTTTTGCCGGTGTTTAGCCAGAACATCTCTTGGGGGAAATATCCCTTGCTAACTAGATCTTCCTTGATGTCGCTTAAAAGAATTCTTGAGTCTATCCCTTTGATAATAATGTTCAGTTTCCTGTTCCCAGGGAGGAAGTAAGAGTGATAAGGGTATTTTTTATTTGTGAGTTAAGATGTGATTCTCTTATGATCACTAGGAGTGGATGGGGTAATTTTGAATCCACGGCTCTCCAATCGCTTCGCTCAAAAAATGAAAAACAACTATAGGTACATTTATATTACTGTAGCCCTATGGCGAGGAGCTGCTACTTAAAAATATGCCGCCTTAAATCTCATTGGTTGAGTTTGATAATGTTCACCTAAATATGGTGTCGAATTCTACGAGCCCTAACCATTATCTCGGCCATTGTAGAATTTATGTTTAAATATTTTTTATTTTTATTACCTATTCCAATGATTGTAAAATTGGAATAATAATGACGGGAATTTAACGAAATATCTTCTGGGTATTGTAGGATGGTACATAAATAAACTTTTTAATAAACTAAAGCCGACGACTATTCCGCTAAAATATCGTTTTATATTTTACGAACAATTTAATAAGACGTGACATCACCTTTTGGGTGAATTACTGCCAAAATTCTTTTAGGCATAGAATTTACCCAAGTCTAACACTCTTGTGGTGGTACTGAATCCCACACATCAAGAATTTGAACAGCGTTTTTATTATTGTTTAGAAGTCAATGGTGAACACTTCGAACACAAATCATTAGATAAGCTTTAATGAACCATTCGGATTCAGTTTTCCATTTCTTACTCTTAATTGTTACGAAAACAATGTGAGCTTTAGTTATCACATTTATTTTTTCTTTTTTTTTTTGCTGAGATATGGCACTCGGCCATATCTCGAAAAATAATTATCGTAAAGACTTGCGGTAAAAAAATTTGTAACTAAAGTGGCCAAGGGAAAACGCTGGAAATTATTTGTAAGTTTCTAAAATGGCCGCCAGGTGGAATTTGAAAAGTTGTTTTTTCCAAATTTTCACCAATTAAGAATACTTGTAATGCAGCTAGTTTTAAGGCTGAGACAAATTTGATTCTTTTTTGTTAATAACTTTTTGCTCTATGTATTCAAATAAAGTGGTAGGCGATGTTCAAATGTTTTTCCAAACAAATGGCTATAACTTCAAAACGGCTCAACGGATTTCAACAAACTGAGTGTCGTTGAAAAGAGCTTTTCTTAAGCTATCAGATGCTCTATGAACAGGCTGATTGAGATTGCTTACGTTGCCGCTAGAGGGCGTTTTCTGACATAACCACAAATAAGACAGATTTTCTCAAAAATTTTAAATGCAACGATATCACTTTTTTCCAGCTAAAGATAGCCAAATGGGAGCTTAACACGTCAGTGAAAACCGCATCTCAATATCTCTTTCCTAATCTAAATTATAAATAAAAGTAATTTAAAATACGAAAAAAAAATCATATTTCAGGGAATGTTTCGGTATATATGTCGTTTTTAATTCCTAATTATAGTTGTTTTACCACAATATATTATTAAAATGTACACCCTGTTGATATTTTGAAGTATAGATACCTACGTTTCGATACTTGCGATACCCAAGTATTGATACTTTGACAGTATCGCATATTCCTAGCCCGAATGAGCCTTAAATAGCCAAACGTAAACAACTTTGAGCGTCACGTGTTTTTGCGTGGACAATTCAGTCTTATTAACTAGTGAAGTTTCCACTTCAACAAAATTTGTTATACTGTTCAGTCCAACATCATGCGCCTTTAGTGAAAACTTACTTAAGAACTAATTGGACAGTAGAAGTTATAAGTTATACAAGAATCTTGACGTCAGACAGAAAATAATAATATATATTATTTATTTATCTCTGATAGATATCATACACCAACTAGTTCTGCATATTTTTTTTTAAACTAACCGTCAAAGAATAGTCTAAAATAAAAAGACACACCCATACGGCATCATAGAAAAATTTATCCTTTAAATAACATGGGAAATGTTGTGGTTCATACAAAACACTGGAGTGGATTATAACAGCTTGAGGTTAATTTCCTCAGTAACCTGAAGTGAAAGCAGACGATGATATAATGAAGCATTCCATGATAAAGTAGAACCGTGTAACCCAACTAGAAACGCTGTTCAATTCCTAATTATTAGTATAAACTTCAAGAATCATACAATGGCGTTTTTTATTTTTCTTGACGAAATGGCGAACGCAATTATTTCTCGGATTATGCTTGACAATGGCGAAACATTGACCATGTGTTTCTGATGGTTAGAAAAACATAGATTACTTTTTATTACGTGTTTACGAGCATTAGGGATGTGTCATTTTGTCAACAACTACAGACGACCCATAAAAATTATTTCTTCCCCAAATAGAACCATAACGGCAGTTTTAAACGGACCGGCAGTAAAATGTGTCTTTTAAACCACGAGCGGCAAAACAACGCGTTTCTAAAATGGTTTATTGAGTGACAAAAAATGATGTTTCTTGTTCGAAGGAAAAGTGAATTCTAATTAAGAACTCTTAAGTAATGACGTACGGTCTCTGAGTTATTGAATGGGGCACCACCAGGGTTTGTGGCTAAGTGTCATTCATCTGGATGGATCCAGCAGGTATATCTTTACTTTTTGGCTCAAGCATTTTATAGAGTTTGTGAAGCCCTCTCAAGAGGATCCAGTCATATTAATTCTGGAGGGACACTATTCACACACACGCAATTTAGATGTGATAAAAATTGCACGGGAAAGCTACGTTCATATTGTTTGTTTACCCCCGCATTCCACGCACAAATTACAGCCATTGGACCAAGGGCGTATATAAAAAATTTTCCAGGGGGAGCAAATTATTGTCACTTAAAATTCTATAGCAAAACATTCGCTACACAACTTTTAAAATGCATAGAATAATAAGAAAAATATAGGTAACACAAAGTTTAAGTTTCAAAACTACAAAGCAAATGGTACTAAAAATAAATTAAAATGTTAATTAAATCGAAAAAACCTTTGTTGACACTAACAAAAAAAAAATCACAACATATAACATTAGATACTCTATTTGGTAGAAAAAAGCTCGAGACTCGCTTGAGATAGTTATATCGATACTCATAATTATTTAAATATAAGAACTACAACTACATATAGAAGATAACGTAAAACATTAATTTTAAAAATAGTCACTTTACATAAACATACAGTTGTGATTTAGTTACATAAGAACGAAGAAAGGGACCGCTTTTGTACAAAAAAAATCACTACCTATTTATTTAAATAGAAATTGAAGTTTACGCGGATTATGCATAACAACAATTTGCAGGTAGTATTTGTACTTAAATCCAATCGGGGAGGAGCAGTAAGATATTCAATCACAACACAGCATGCAGGACCCCGGGTTGGAGTGTTGGAAATGTCCGAATAATGGAATGTGGATCGCTCTCCCTAGACGTGATCAGGTCTGCTAGGTGACGCGACGTGCTTAGGGGTGCAACGATACTATCGATACTTTTAAAAAATATCGATAATTTTTTGTATTCGATACATTTGTCTCCATGTGTATAACAAATAATGCAAAATGTAACTACAAGGTAGCAGAAGAAAATATGAAATCAAATTTTATCTTCCCATAATTTGTAATGTGCTCTGGCTTTAAGTTTTGTTAGCTTATACATTATTTATGTGAATTTCCAGGGGGGGGGGCAAGGCCAAGGCTCCCCTGCCCCCCTTATATACGCCCTTGCATTGGACGTAGATTTTATGGCACCGTTTAAAACATATTATGCGCGTGAAGTTGAAAACTGGCTGAAAAATAATCCTGGTAGGACAGTTTCTTCTTACCAAATTGCAGAGTTAATAGGAAAAGCGCATCTGAGGGCTGCTAATTGCGAAGTGGCTGTAAATGGCTTTCGTAAATGTGGAATTTACCCTTTTGCGCCAAATATTTTTAGAGAAGATGACTTCGCTATACATGCTCAATTGGAAAGAAGCTTGGATGAAGGTGAAAATATCACACCCAAGACGTCAGAAGAGACGTCAAATTGGTCAGACCTCAGGATCTTAATCCATTTCCATCTTATAATAAACAAACAAAAGGTAACGGACAGGCCTTAGAAAACGAGCCCACCCCGGGATGTAGTAGTCAAGTTAAGCGAGGATCAGCAGTATTAGTGACCGGAACACCATACAAAGATGACATTGAGGCTTCCGTTGAAAAAAAAGCTGAAAAAGTAAAGAAGAATTTGAGATTGGAACGTTGGAACTGAGCAAAAGAAAAAGGCATATAAACGTAAAAAAAAGACTCCAAAAAAGGATGTGGTTTTAAAAAACTAAAAAGAAAGCATGATGAAACTTCAAGTGAAGAAAGTGAAGAAGGAAGTTTGATTTTAAGTGATGGCGAGAGTGAAGCAGAAGACCCAGATGTTCAGTGTTTTTATTGCACCAACTTATATTCGGAAGACACTAGAGGTGAACAGTGGAGTAGATGCCAAAATTGTTATCGGTGGTGTCATGAAGAGTGTGCAGGTGTGGAGAAAAAAAAACAAACTTTTCATTTGCGAATATTGCAAATAGCCAGTTTATTTAGATCACAGTTCATTCAAAATATTTTTATGTAGTATTTTTATGTTTCAACATGTTCTATTATGTATACGTATAACCATTATTTTAGATTTGTAACGGAGTAGGTACAACTTATTGGTGATTTTTTTTTGTTTAATAAAATGCTCGACTGTTCAACTGTTTTTAATTTCATCGGCACCTAATACGCATATGTGAAATGTATGCGATATTTGGTGCCCATTTTTTTTTAGCCATTATCACGTTTTAGGTAAAATCTTTCGTGCCGCCGATTTTATCGCAACTTTAAATCTCTAAAATAATGAAGTGGACAACTAAAGCACTGAGGGAATTTTATTACACAATTATATGATTCATTTCGCAAAAAAACATCAAAATGAGGGAGTATAAAAAAAAGTGTGCGATATTCTGGTCCTTTCCTCTACGTGGTTATAACAGTGAATGTATACACAATGCGGTACCGCCTGTCTAAACCGAGCTTGCAGTCCACTTAAGCATTACCTTTTTACAGTATAAACAATGACTTAAGTTTCCACTCATAACATTTGCACGATCGTACGCTTGCGCAATGCAGTTAAAGCGTGTTTTTTTTATGATTTTTGTAAGTGATTCGGCATTTAGCAGTTTTGCGTGGACGAATCCCAAAAACGCATCCTTTATTTCCGAATTATGAAGATATCTTACAATAATGGATATTTGTTCTTTCTTGGATAAATCTTTCGTTTCTTCAGCTAATTCAGCATAAAATCCTGCTTTGTTTACCTCATCTTTAACCATTTTTAGTACTTAATTTGCAAGTATTTCTAGCAACTCATTTTGAATACTTGAGTATTCACATCTAGCGGGTGGAAGAAAGAAGTTTGGGGGCAACGGCAGTTCATTTAATACAAGTGTAACGCAATATCCCTACCTGACAGCGCCATCGTTACTTGCTTTAATATTTAGTTAATGCTCTATTTTTGTGATACATTTTTGACAGTTACTTTTGTAAATTAGGGGTGTCCGATACATTTTTAAGGGTGGCATAGGCCACCCCAGGCCACCCTCTAGCGTCGCCACTGTTAAGGAGAGGGCAGACTCGTAGCTTCCCCGGCAGAATAGGTTGTGCTGTAGGAGACCGATATCACTCTTTCGTATCGATTTTTTATTCCAGAGGTAAGGCATTTTTACTTGTCTGAACTTTTTGTTTAATTTTGAAACTACTCAAAATCAAAAAAATCTTGGAACAATTGATCTAGAACATATTTGATTAAATTTGCCAATTACAACATGCAAATCGGATGTACGGATCGAATCGGTGTTTTGCTTTTAAAAGAGATTATGATTATGATTAGAAACAAGTGAGGCTAAGTCAGAAGAGGGGTAAAGTCAGCATCGATTTCAGCCAAGCGAGAAAGAGAACAGTCAATGGAGCAATTTCAGTTACCATAAACCTATTATCTTATTCTTATTTTTCTCGAAAAACACTTTGAGTGAAAATTTGAACTTTAGAACTTCTTTAGGGGGCCGCCGACGATAAGTTGTCTTTGGCGATCAGTGCCAGTGTCAGTGCCAAAATTTCGTCTTGATACACGATAACTGTTCGAAAATTTTTATATTTATTGGGGAGTATCTATTTTTGAAAAATAGACCATTTTGGGTGGATCTAGTGACGAAAAAATCGCGAAAAAACTCCTTAAATGCTTTTATGTTCCGAAAATGTAAAAACATTTTTTGAGTCAAAAAAGAAGGTTTTTATTTTTTTTTTTGAGAAAAGCCGATTACCTGACGAGAATCTACGCCAAAAACTATATTAGAAGATTCTTTGGAAATGGGAATCTCTTTTATACAGGGTGATCTAGTTGAATTTAAATGTTTTGCCATTTCGAGTTTTGCCACGAACGTCACCACTTAACATTTTGTTACTGGAAAATCGAATAATATGGACCAATCAAACTTTCGGACATCAAAGAGAAGGAGTATAAGCAAAACATACAAAAAAATCGCATCGATCCTATTGAAAATGTGGAATTGGGGAATTTTTGATTTTTGAAAAATCTATTTTAAGCGTGCGTGACTACCAACGCCATTTATTTACAAGGAATCGATTTCATATTCGTAAACCTAGTGAACTTTGTTATAAAAAAAACTGTGACACTTTTCCCTATGAGTTTGAGAAGGCCGTGAAAATCGAGGTTAATTTGAAACATGCAGAAAGCCGCAAAAAATTTCCAAGGTTTTCAATATTCCGGCAATTTTACGAATCTGAATAGATAGTTTTGCTTTTAATGCGTTATGGAAAATTGAAAGGAATAGTTTTCCAATGTTTTGACATGACGTTTAGGTTAAAGTATACCAGTTTCTAGTCGATTTTATGCAAGATTTTGAGGTAAAAATTTCACTTTTCGCATATGGATGCGTATGGTGTTTTTGATAAGTAGGTTTATTTGCGTATGGCTTGTTGAATACGGCTAGCATATATCCGGACACTGTGCGGCAATCCCCGAAAAGATATATTACAGAGGTTATCACTAAAAAGCAGAATAATCACAGCACTGTTTCAGAATTCAAAACAGCTAAATAGGCAGGTTCAGAGACTTTGCAGATGGGATAAAAACAGGTACCTCCAGCAAATATGAGGAGCAATACGGTCTCAAGCAAGCATTCACTTTTGCAGAGACCTATTTCAGAAGGTCAGACTTACTCCTACTTGGGAATTTAAACCAAAAAGTTGGGCAGCTAAAGACACCCAAGGCAACTTAGTCACTGATTTGGATCGTGTTATTGAGGTTTGGCAAAAGTATTGTGTGGACCTTTATCTTTAGATCGCCAAGACTTTCTCATTCAACTTGTGTCAGATATTCAGCTATCTGAAGTACAAGCTGCAATAAACAAGCTAAAACTCAACAAAGCTCTTGAAATGGATGCTGTGGCCGCTGAAACACTGAGTTCCATGAGGATGTAGATGACTGGTTGTTGCCGGAAGATTGGAGAATATCAATCTTTATTCCCCTTTATAAAAGAGGCACTACCAACAACTATGATAACTATAGGCTAGTTAGTTGCCTTGATGTCCCATGCCAGCAAGGTTTTCTTGTATATTATTTGGGTACGATTGGAGCACTAGCCCCTGAATAGGCCGGATTCATGACAGGCAGAAGCACTAAGGAGCAAATTCTGAACGTTAGGCAGATCACTGAAAAGTAGAGGGAATACCACATCCCTACATATTTTTGCTTTGTCCATTACACCAAAGTATGAAATGGAAAAAGCTTTGGAATATTCTGCTGTCAATGGGCAATCCAAACCGCTTTGCGTACCTTATACGACGATTATATCATAATAACTCTGCACCTGTAAAGGTTCATAAGTGCCTGTCTGAGGAATGTGTCACCTGCAAATGTGTGACACAAGGGTGTGTTCTCTCGCTGCTCCTTCTTGATATCTCAGGCAAGGATGTTCAATCTTCTAAAGATGCTTGAGGATATTAGTGCTCAGTATGAACTGAAAATAAATTACAATAAAACCAAAATCATGATCATTAGTTGGTAGGGAACACAACAACTATCCCGAATAACAGACTATTGGTTATTGTGCCGGTAGCGTTGTCAATCTGGAAGCCTTGACAGAAAACACTGGTGGTTGCGATATCAAGATAACACGTTGCATTCAGCTTGCTGGATCTGGAATGATGCTATTAAACAAAGTTTGATGTAGCGTCTTGTCATACTTTGTTTAATAGCAACATTGCAGATCTAGCAAGCTGAATGCAACGTGTTATCTCGCCACAACAACAACAATTAATCTGGTTGGCACATTGGTCTTCTCAATCGTCTCATATGCCTCTGAAACATGGATCATCAACGAAACAGATCGTGAGACATGTGGCACGTGGACGTATGTTGAACAAATTCTTCATTTTTAGAAGAAACACGTCCGCCAAAACAATTGTCCTCTATCGTCTACTCTCGAATTCCTACTGTTTCGGACACATCAATTATTGAAGTGAATTTATGGAAAGATTTATTATACAAGGTAAACCTGACAGAAGTAGACGACGTGGGCGATCACCGAACCATTGGGTGGATGTAACCAGGAACCTAGTAAGAGTTACTTTTCCACAGGAGCTCACATGTCCTCAAATAGAGATATATGGCATGAGGTGGTCAAGAGAGCCATTCAAAGCATTGAACCTCATTAATGTGGGTCACAATGCATTTGCCAAGATATCATTAACATTTCCCCGAAATTTCATTGAAAATGATTTGAAGATGGAAACATTTTTCAGGATCGGGCATTTTTCAAGCGATAAGCAGCGGTTTCAGCCGATTTTACGGGATATTTCGAGGTAAAATTTTATGTAATTTATTAAAAACACTCGTTTT
>MU185465.1:97735-112419 GCA_016904865.1 Pissodes strobi | reverse complement strand
TCTGCGATTGCGACGCTGTCACGAAACTCCATTTTGGGAGAACAATGACCAACCATGGCTCTTCTTAGAACAGCCTCCTCAGGCAACATCGCTGCCTTTTTTACAGTTTCTTCCCTAAGTAATTTAATTGGTTCGAAACTGGTGAAAAAATTGTTAAAGTATACTACACTGCAAGCTGGATTTAACATACTCTTACAGGGAGCCATAACAACTTTTGCACCCAAGCCTAATATTTCTTCATGATCAGAAAAAGGGTCGTTTTGAAAATTATCTTCCCTACCATATATTAAAAAATCGTAAATAAAGCCAGAAATACCTGCCCTGACAAATATTTTATAGCCTCATTTTGATGGCTTGTTTTTTTATATATTGCTTTCTATCACCCACCTTTTTTGATTTGTAAGATACTATCATTTCGTCAATATTAAATTTGGTTTCGTGTTCTATTTTTACACAATTCTCCCAAACTTTCTGAAATATAGGCCTTACCTTATAATACCAGTCACCATCGTCAAGCAAAGTGAATAAATCACTTAATTTGTTGACATTTTTGTAGTGGCATAATATTTGCAATACGGTCGTAACGAATCCCCTTGGACAAATAATCTGTGTAAGCAGGAATATCCACAATACCCATAAGAATATTTATGACAACGAAATTTTATATCCTCTCTTGAAATGTTTATTGTCTCCCTGTAACTTGACTAGAATATAGGTTTGTCTCAGATACAATCATTTGAAACCAATCTTCTAAGAAGGAGAGTAAAAAAAAACATATGGTGTTGACAAATTTTGCTTAGATAGTGATTTAAGCACTGTAGCACAATATTCAAACGGTTTCTGCTCCTACTTCAAATTTAGGTTAGGGTTGCGTTTTATACCTTTAGCCTTTCTCGATAGTGTAAAGCTAATTACGTAGAGGAAGTGACCGTCGTTTTCCAAGAATTTAGATTTGAAAACATTTGCAGAAATTCGCGTGCTGATGGCTTCGGTGGATCCGTTTGTACTTTTAACGCCCGTTGATTGGCATTATTCGAATGTTTGAAGTTATTATCCACATTTTCAGCTTCATTGTCAGTATCAATATCAGGCGATGGCCTAGACGTATCGGTTTTCCTAAGGAGGACGCACAAAAAACCCAATGGGGCCATTGACTATTTCCAGATTTCAGAACATATAAACTCCTTCTTCGGCAAATTTGCCTCTCCACGTTCCTATTGTCCCTTTCTTGGCATAGTTATTGTGCATGCTCTATCGTCGGGTACTACAACTCTGCATGAGGACAAGTGAATCTCTTCATCTGTCTTTAGGGAAATTCGTCCGTGTCCAACTATCTTATATCTTTCCCTCCAGATACCATTGTTCCGCAGCTTCCCGTGGAGCACTAACCGTCCCTCCAAAGCGCTGTTCGTCCAGCTGACCGCAGATGGTCTTGGTACAAGCTGCATGAAAAGGCTTCCGTCACATAAAAAAACAACGCTAAGCTGATCCCTTTGAGGTTACCGAGCCTTTTCAACCCTTTGCATCACCGCCCAGAGAACAGCCTCTGATCAGCTTCCTCTTCGGTAGGCGTACTGATTCTCGAGAAACGGGGTGCTCTTCAAAACCCCTCTATAAGCTATCTATCTAAAATCCTTTCGAGAACCTTCTTAGGAAATCATGCTAAACTAATTGGTCTGTAGGTCTTGCCAAAGCGTAGATACTTTTTCTCTGTTTAAAGATGGATGTGACCCAGGCGCTGAATTCAAGGGGTCAGCACTCCCAAGTTATTTTGGAGTAAGGTGGGAGTAGCCTGGGTGGTGCTATCATTTCTTGATATGTGCGTTCGTTCACACTTCCTCTCGGGGAAGTGAACTTACATAAGTGTCAAAGCGACTCTTCGCTCGAAGTTCTCCACGTTACGTCTGGCCCTATGGGTTAGTCTTCTTCCGCTGCTAAGAATCTTAGCGAACCTTAAGGCTCCCGCAAACTAGGTTTTCCAGAATATTTGCTTACTCTTTCGCAGTTCTATCTTAAAACCTTTTCTTGCAGTTCTGCACATACTTGTTCCAAGCCTCTTATTGGCCTTCCCTGTTTAGAGTATTTCTCAGAACCTGCCTTGCACTATCGCGGAATTCAGCCAGCGGGCTCCACCATTTAATTCTGCGCGTGCGTGCCTCTCTGAGAGGACCGGCCTCCCCGAAGTCTTTGGCGACCTTTACGGTAACCATACTTACCTCTCTGTCAAGATCCCCATCCGACCTCGTACGATCTGAGGGTGGAATGTCCCGCTGGTCGTCGAGGGTTATTGTTGCCTTTCATAAAGCCATATAATTTCGGCACAGTTTAGCCAACTTGGCTGTTCTTTAATCTGAATTTTAGTCAATAAAATCCATAATGTGTTAATTTAAATGTCAACCAGAATTGACTGATTCAAACGTCATTAGCTGTAAACTGAATTAGTTCATTATGTCGCTGTACAAGCACCTACGACGTCAAAAATTGGAAAAAGCAAACATGCTTGCCAAAACGTTTTCATCGCAGTCTACCTTAAACGTCCCCCTAGGTAAGGCTCTCCCCACCATATCGAACGTCAACACTACTGTGGCAGAAGTTAAGTTTCATCACCATGATATTCGTAAAATCCTCAAAGAACTAGATATGCAGAAGACATCAGGACCGGACGGAATAACCGCCATCATGTTAAAGAACTGCGCCAACGAACTCATGCCCATTTTCTCCAGGCTTTTTTCTCTGTTGTACCGAAAAGGGATTTACCCATCTTCTTGGAAAGTCGCTCAAGTGCAACCTGTTCCAAAAAAGGCCAGAAAACTACGCCCTCAAACTATCGCCCAATTGCCTTGCTTCCAATAATCTCCAAAGTCATAGAACGTGTAGCCAATTAGCAACTACTCAAGTAGCAAGTAGCGATAACCAATACGGCTTTCGCAAAGAGAGATCGATACGAGAGATATTGGCCTATGTCACTCATATATGGCGTAGGGCAAATGAGAACTAGTGTTTTTAGAAAACACTGCCGTCCTTCGGACTGCCAGCTTCTCTCTGCAGCTGGCTTGCCAGTTGCCTTAAGAACCAATCTTTGCACGTTGCAGTTGATGGACACATCCCAGGAACATTCACCGTTAGCGCGGGCGTGCCTCAGGGAGCAATACTTTTACCAACTCTGTTCCTCATCTATATTAATGACCTGCTGACCTAAACCAATAACCAATAATCCCGTTTACAGTTTTGCTGACAACAGTACCCTTGTCTCCTAATTTAGATCAGAAAAAATTTACCAGCGACTGAGACTTATCGCCGCAGACAGCAGCAGATTACAAAAATTAATCAAGATCTGGAGAAAGCTCGAACTTGGGGCGATATAAATTTGGTCCGGTTCAATGCAGCAAAAGCCCAAGCAGTCACGTTTACCAAGAAAGCCAATACGGCGGGCTCTGAAAACATTATGGCAGTATCGACCATTCCTTCATCCTCGTCAATCGGACTACTAGGCGTCTGGGTCAACAGCAATATGTCCTACGTTGCTAACATCGCAAAAATCAGCCTCACAGGAGCTGGGTGCGCTATTTCGCATCAAAAAAATGTATACACCGCAACAGCTGATCTTGCATTACAAAGCGCAAATAAGACCTTGCTTAGAATATTGCTCACACATATGGGGTGCCGCATCAAAGCACACCCTAAAGCTGCTGGATTCCATTCAGAAGAGAGTTGTGCGTACCGTTGGTGACCTTGAGTTGTCTTGGGATCTGTATAGTCTGGAACACCACAGATATGTGGTAGAGATATCCTTGTTTTACAGATATTTTCACGGCAGATGTTCCCAGGATTTGGCTCGCCTCATCCCGCTTCTAGCAACGTCTGTTAGCCAGTCACGACAGACGGCAACAGCGCCAACGGCGCGGCGGCGCAGCCAGGATCTTGTATTAGGGATAGTTTTCAAAATAAATTAGGAAGAGTATTAAAAACGGTAATATATTATAGAACGCAAAACGTAACGTATGTGTAAGCTACATTTAAAAATACAAACAAAAACAATCAGTCAGGGTGTACCTTTACTTAAGACAGCGTAAAAATAATTATGCACACAAAAAACTTTAAAATAGTGACTATAACAAAAAAAAGCAACATTATAAATGCAATTAAAATTAAGTTTATTATTAGTGTATAAATTAAAATAAATTATAGTAAAATATTAATACGTTGAGACCGGAGAGCTAAAACATGAAGAACAGAATATCTGATGGATGTATGTACATTAAAGCTTGGCCGTTTAATCTGTTGTCTTCAGTAGAATTCCGCAAATAATGTTTAGACATATTAGGAAAGAAAACGATCTTTCACAAGAACATGTGGCCACTGGTAAAGTTGCCATTATAATTAAAAGTTCATAAATTGTGGGAAACAATTTTTTATTGAATCTTTACAAAGTTTCACTCGCATTTTGTGGGTTTTCTGTGTTATCTTTTATAAATTAGACCCAAAGTGTAGCTTCTCCTCCCGTAATACCCGACTCATCCAGTTTATAAAATTCCAAAAGCTTTTGGGTAGAATTCAAAATGTCTTTAATGTCTAAACTATTATTATTACATGAAAGTTTTTGAAAAGGTTCAAGAGTATTTTTGTGATTAATAAATTTTGCATCTATGGCCTGTATTGTTTGGTCGTGAAACGGAATATATTCTTCTGAATATGATCCAGGAACATTATTTCCATCAGTTTGCCGATTAGTGGTTTTCGGTTGTAAAACTGTGATATCAAACTCATCATAAATCGTTTTGTTCTCCTGATAAATATCTAAAAATTACTCCTCATCGTCTGGTCTCATTCTTTTTAAAGATTTATTACCATTTTCAGCTGACTTAAGAGCTAAACTCAAGTTCAGGTTTGGGGTCTGTAAGTATTTGCTTAGTGGTAACGTCAACGAAATCACAGTTTTTAACATATAAGTACACAAAGGAAGGGTACCTTGACAAATTGCCGTTAAAAGTAATTGATCGTCGGTTGCCGTTTTTTTATAGATCGACCATCTGGCAATCTCAGATAAGGTATTTATTATAGGTTGTGTTGTGCGTCCGTGTCTGGGGAGGGAGCTTTAACCCTTACCCCCCCCCCCCCCCCCCCCAACAACAATTTCTAACCTAAGCATCAGGGATTACATCTTAGTCCCTAAATAGCATGATTCAAAATTATATTTAAAAAAATTATTAAATCTTCAAAGTTAATTCTGAAGGGCGTTTAAATATGCATTTCGATGGAAAATACCAACAATGGATGTCATATAGAACTTATTTGGTTTCCATTCTAGATTCCAACCATAAAGGTTATTTTCTGCACCAAAATGCTCCAAAATTGTAATTTCCATGACAATAAATGTCCAAAAAGTCATCCGAAAATATCTATAATAATTTTACTGCTTTGTTTTTGGATATTTATCAGCACTGGTATTTTTCCATTTAATATTTTAACGTCCCATAAAAGATTACGTGAATTATTGTATCAAAGCGAATTAAATTATAAATAGACTAGTTTATATAATATTGGCGATAATTAGCAATAAATAATTACTTCTATATAGGATTTGTCCTTGTATACGAGTATATACAAAAAAAATGTTAAGCCTGGGGATATAAGACAATGCATCAAACGAAAAAAACAGGAGATTATCAAGGACTCTAATATTAGTGAAATATTAAAAATTCCTTGATTATTTCTAGTCGCTTAATAAGATTTAAGAGAGAATTTTGTATCTCTAAAGTGGTAATTATTTTCAATATAAATATAAATAAATCATACGAGGGTTTAAGGAAATTTTTGAAAAGTAAACATAAGGCATCAATTTTTGTTACCTAAAAACCTAAAAGAACTAGAAAATGCTCGACGTTTCGAGTAACAAATCTGCTTCCGTTGCATGTAATAATATATAGTTAGTATTCCTTATTAAAAAAAATCTACATTTGTTTTTTTTTGCAGCTTTACGAGCTTCATTTGTTTTTCATGTTAATAAAGTCTGGCGCTTGGAGATCAATCAATCAATCATTGCTCATTAGGGTTATTGCACAGAGCTTCTTAACTTATTTATCTACAATTTTACTTATCTTAAAGGTAAGGCAAGTATATTGTCGCGAGTAATCGTGATGACAGTTCTTTTAACTTTTTCTTAATGCCTCCACCGGTCTGTCATCATACGTTTGAATCGCGATGCCACGCCCTATTCAGCGTGCAGGGGTGTAACTCTGACGGTAATACTGGGTTCTTTACGTAAGGTGAGAAGCGAAGATAAAGAAAGCACTTAAAAACAATAAAGTATATTAGGTAAACTTAATGAGAAAAGATTAACAATGTATATTGGTCAAAGACCCAACGATAGAGTTTTTAACAGCGTTTACTGGTCAGAAACTTAATGAGACTAGCCTATACCCAATTATTAAGGTGCGCATGCTTTCTCGACTTGAGGTATGTTTTATGAATTGTTTATAGGTCTTTTTGGTCACTGCTTTGTAAATATAGTTTATGTTATGTTGCGTTGCGTTTTATTTAATGTTAAGGTATCTAAGAGCACTTGGACACTACACTTTAAACTACTTGACAGACTACTTAGAAACTTCACTCGAAGAACTTTGACAGACTCGACTTTTCTACTGTGGTTAATGAAACCCCTAGTCTTAGCAGTCGATGTGGCTAACCAAGAACTAGGTTTGGGGTAGGAAAAGGATTAGAACTTTAGCAATCATGTGACTAACCAAAGAGCGGATTGAACCAAAAGCAGTCATGTGACTAACCCTGGAGCTGGCTTAGGTGAGACCAAAAGTCTGACGAACTGAAGGTTTGCCAGTGTATTTATATTAGAGAAATTGCTGATCATTGCATGCTTAAGGTTCATAATCGCTCCCATTGACTGCTCGCGTTGCTTATAGTTTGCTTTTAATGTTTATTAAATACTTCCCAAGTTCAAGTTCAAACTTGGGACAGGGTGATAATTAGTTAATAGCTTTATGAATTATTATATTTGACAATATCATCAAATAGTTTATTATCATTATTGTTGTAATAATTAAGTAAGTCGTCAATTACAGTAGAATCACCAACGACGCTTAAAAAAATCATTAATCTCCTCAGGATTTTGAAAATGGCTTGGCAACGTCGCTCTCACTCTGCAGGGGACACCCACACTGGACAGGCCTCTCCACAACACTCCTGGATCATTCTTACCCTTATGCAAAACAAAATTTACATATGCCTCCCTTTCCCGCTTTATCGCCCCGGATACATAGTTCCTCAAACTTATATAGTATTCCTGTGATATGTCCGTTCTTGTTTTTAAATATTTTTTATATGCCTTATTTCTTGTTTTAATCATTTGTTTAATATTATACGTAATATATGGCAAATTATTTTTCCTTTTATTTACCGTACATACCGGGGCGTGTCGATCAAAGAGAGGTGTGTAGTTTGCAAATATCTATTTTCTGTAACTGCCTTAGGGAAAAGTAATTTTAGCCGTTAGTAATGATGTGTCATTCGTTATTGAAAACAGTTAATTTTTTCAGATCTTCAAGATGGTTGACGCATATTTAGGAAAGAAATATACACTTGCCTCCAGCGAGAACTTCGACGAATTTATGAAGGAGATAGGTGAGAACATAAATGTAGAACAATTATCGGTTTATATGGCCCAGCTATCATAAATCACGCCTGTGTATGAATCAAGTCCCTTTAGAAATGGATCTATAAAGTGACTCCTCGTTGATGATTTTTTGAAAGAAAATTGTGGTCTGGGTTCCTCACATAATTTTAAAAGAATTTGGAATCGATTCGTATTTAAGACTCATAAATATGTTTAGTTGACACTTGCACTTGATTAATTTCCTGGTTGGAAAATTGTTTTCTGTTGCGACAGGGTGAAGATAGAAAAATAAACGATTAATGGTAGTTTTAGCAAAGGCAAATCCTTCAAAGTTTTCATTTTTGTATGCGATTTATTGAAGCGCACTGCGTTGTGCGTTAATTAAGTAATAGCAAAGAATATTATATACATTTTAAATTTTCATTGATTTTTTAGTGAACGTATTGTTCTTCCTTAAGAGATTGTTGACTGAGGCTTTTTTTGCGTGTTTGCCTCTTAGGACATAAAATTAAAATTCCCTTATAGTGTGCAAAAAGGTATAAATTTAGTGTTTATATTTATTTAAAAAAAAATGTTTGGTTTGTTCAAGATGAAATATACAGGGTACAGAATGTAAAAAAAAAATATTTTAGAATATTGAAAATTACACGCACAAATAAAAATTTACAAATTAATAGTCTAAAAGCCATCTAACATTTCTTTAAAAGAGTAATTATTATTTTGTGAAACTACTGATAAACTCAAGTTTACACATTTGTACATCTATGATTACGGCAAACATGAATAAATTGTTCTTTACAATTCAGAAATAATCATTCTGAGAGATTTCAATGCCCATAACATCAACTGGCTCAAACATCACAACAAGAACGACAACGAAGGTAAAGAAGCTGAAGCATTTGCCATCAGCTGCGGCCTTACTCAACTTGTAGACGAACCAACTCGGATCTCAGAGAGGGGCGAATTTGCTGTCCTCCTGGATGTTTTCCTAACCACAAATCCTGACCAGTACATAATTACAGTTGGTGCGCCATTAGGTACTTCAGACCACAAACTTATTACAACGGTTTGTGAACTGCCACTCCTACAGACAGAGTCACCTATGCCTCGTAAATCTGACATTATAATTGTGCAAACTGGGAGGATCGAAGAGAGTTGTGCCTACATTTTCTATGGCTCGACCTCTGCTCTGGCACTGATGACCCGCCAGTCTGATGCGAAGAGATTACGCAAGTAATCTAATCAGAAATGGAAGCATACATCCCAAATTCCATCAAGTTACCGTCAAAAGGGAAGCCCTGGTTCGACAGCAGCAACCTAACAAGTACTGGCAGCAAAATCAGGCCGCTGAAAGACGAAACTAAAGACAAACACAATCAAAGGAATAAACTTTTGCAATGGCCCAGCGGCTCCAGGAATTTCTGGTCGGTAGCAGGCAGTAAGTAATAACTTTACAAAAATGTCTCTCCCCAGACGGACGCGGCCCCCGGTGCGTCGCGCGGCGGCTAGAGCTAAGGAAAAAACAAACATGCTCCCCAAAATGTTTTCATCTCACTCTACCTTAAACGTCGCCTAAGGCAAGGCTCTCCCCACCGCATCCAACATCAACACTACCATGTCAAAAATTAAGTTTCACCACCATGATATTCGTAAAATTCTTAAAGAGCTAGATACGCAAAAGACGTCAGGACCGGATGGAATACACCCATTTTTTCCACACTTTCTTTCTGGCTTAACGAGAAGAGATTTACTCAGCTTCTTGGAAAGTCGCTCGAGTGCAACCTCTTCCAAAAATGCAAGAAAACCACGTCCTCAAACTATCCCCCATATTGCCTTGCATCCAATAATCTCCAAATTCATTGAACGTGTAGTCAATCTTCAACTACTCAAGTACCTCGAGACCAACAGAATAATAATTACTGATGACCATGTCACTCATATAAGGAGTAGGGCAATTGAGAACTACGGAGGATCTCGAGCGATTGCGTTGAATATTTTGAAGGCATTCAGCAGAGTTTGGGTTGACGGATTGTTTAATAAACTGACGTCCTTCGGACGGACAGCCTCTCTGCAGCTGTCTTGTCAGTTTCCTTAAGAACCGATCTCTGCACGTTGCAGTTGGTGGACACATCTCAGACACATTCACCATTAACGTGGGCGTGCCTCAGGGTGCAATACTTTCACCAACTCTGTTTCTGATCTATATTAATCACCTGCTGACCGAAACCAATAATCCTGTTTACAGTTTTGCAAATGACAAAAGGCTCCAGCGACTGAGAAATATCACCGCAGACAGCAGCAAATTAAAACAGTTAATCAAGATCTAGAAAAAGTTTGAACTTGGGGCGACAGGAATTTGGTCCAGTTCAATGCAGCAAAAGCCCAAGCAGCGAAGGAAACCCTGCCCTGACATCATTATGTAATTCCTTCATCCTCGTCAATTAGACTCGGTGTCCCAGTCAGCAGCAATATATCCTGGCATGATCACGTTGCTAACATCGCAAAACCAGCCTCGCAGAAGCTTGGGGCGCTATTTCGCAACAAATAACTGTATACACGGCAGCAGCTAATTTTGCTCTACAAAGCACAAATAAGACCTTGCTTAGAATATTGCTTACACATCTGGGGTGCGCAGCTAAGCATACCCTAAAGCTGCTGGATTCCGTTTAGAAGAGAGCTGTGCGTCTCGTCGGTGACCCGGAGTTGACCCGGGATCTGGATAGTATGGAACACCGCGGATATGTGGTCGATATCTCCATGAGTTTTAGATATTTTCACGGCAGATGTTCCCAGGATTTGGCCCGCATCATCCCATCATGTGTATGGAAAAATATAAAACAGATTATGGCATTTCCATTAATCCATTCACTCAAATTGAATTTAAAAGTGCACGGGATGCCAAAAATGCAAAACGGAGGTGCCTAGAAACACAAACCGATAAAAGAAAAGAAAGTTTAACGTTTTTCAAGTTTCAGAGTTTGGTGAACCATTGTAACGAAGACGAACCAAAGGGCTTTTTTTCCAGTCCACTTGCAAAGGCGTTGCCTATAATACACTAATGAGCACTGCAAGTAGGAAACGGCGAGGAGGAAAGATACCGATTGACTCTTTTCTTAAAGATGTTTAGACTGTAGCCATCAGGGAACAATTCGGTTGGTAAAGAGTTCCAGATGCTCGTCACACGCCAGAAGAAAGAATTTTGGTAGAGGCTGGTTCTGGGTGTGCTCTGTTGAAGAGCATATGGATGAGAGCTTCTAGCTCGTCGTGTGGAACGAACAAAGCTGGCACTAGAGGGAATCAGAGTTGTCAGTTCGGTCGGACACGTTCCGTAATAATATCGGTAAAAAAGGGAGAGATCACCCACCATCCGCCTATGTTCCAAGGTGTGAAAGGAACGAGTTAATGTTTCGTCGTTAATAAGTCTAAACAGCTCGGTTCTGGATGGAGTCCAAGAGCGGCAGAGTATGTTTGGCAGCAGAACTCCAAATATGAGAGCAATACTAGAGAGTAGGTCTGATTTGCGCTTAATAGAGTGTAAGCAGCTGATGGGAGCTGAAGTATTTTTTGGCACGGAAAGGTACACCCAGTTTTTGAGAGGCACACTTGGCGAGACCTCGGACATGCTCATCCCATGAAAAGTTAGTGCTTGCAGTTACTCCAAGAAGAGGATGGAGAAAGGATTTCAAGGTATTTTCCCTTAGTTTTTCTCCGGGAGAACACAGCAGTCTGTGTCTTTTTGGCATTGAAGGTTACAAGATTGTTGGATCTCCATTCAACAATTGTGTTTAAGTCTCGATTGATTGAGTCAGCCTGTTGTCTTCTTAGTTGCCCCAGAGTGGCCGATGATAATGGTTTGTCAGAAGAAAAGGATGATACAAGACTTCTCTATCGTCTGCATAGCTGTAAATGGGGTTTTCAGTAAGCTTTAGTAGGCCATTTATGTGTTACCAGGAACAAAGTTGGAGACAAAACCGAACCTTGCGGAACACCAGCATTGATGGCAAATGCCTCAGACGAGACACCATCGATAGCGACCTGAATACTCCTTTTATCCAAAAAACTAGACAATAGTGTATGTAGAGCCGGTGGAAAGCCATAAGTTGAGAGTTTGTCCAGGAGTGATTGATGCCACACCCGGTCGAAGGCTTTGGAGATGTCAAGAGCAACGACTCGGGACTCTCCGTGTTTCTCCAGGGTTGAATTTTAGATGTGTGTTACATAGGACATCAGATCTCTTGTTGAGCGTTTTGCTCTAAATCCATATTGCCTATCAGATATTATGTTGTTCTGTTCAAGATATTTTAGGATCTCGGTGTTAATGCCACGATTGGGGTTAAAGATATTGGATGGTAGTTACTGGCAATATTTTTTCCCTTCTTAGGTACAGGTTGCACTCTAGCGCGCTTCCAGAGGGCTGGGAAAATACCTCTATTGTAGTATAAGGTATGTATATAATTTGGTTAGAATAGGTGTTAGCTCCAGTGCGCACTGTTTGAGAATAATGGGGGGAATTCCATCCAGTCCAGCGGCCTTTGAACAGTCAAGACGACGAAGTAATCCTCTTATCTTTTTTTGCTTGAAAACGATTTCTGGCATTGTTGTGGCGATCCTAGGCAACATTGGTGGGGTCTTTCCTCGTGCATCAAGGGCGAACAAGTCTGCCTTTTCCTGCAACGGAATTGCCTTCGCGCAATAGTGGTGGAAAACTTGAAGATGAAAAATTTTTCCTAATGGCCTTTGCAAATCCCCAAAATGATTTTGAGTCGTTCGGGCAGCTCAAAAGCTTCTCGCGGACTCTCTGATCAAAATCAGCTTTGGATTGATCAATAATTAGTTTGCATCTATTTCGTGCATCCAGAAAAGCTCGGCGTGAAACAAGCGAAGAGTTGTTGCGCCATTTGCGATAAGTTTGGTCCTTTTTGGAAAACGCGAAAAGTATACCTTTTGTTAAACCATGATTTTCCAGGATAGGATCGTTTATTAGAGAAAGGGATTAAAGTCTACATCCCAATGAGAATGACCTCTGTAATGGATTCAGCTATTACAGATGGATCGCTGGATTTAAAACAGACGTCCCTGCAAGGGAATGACAAGAAAAAGTCACGAAGTTTACTCCAGTTTGCATGTCTATAGTGCCACACTTTGCGAAGAAACGCTTTAGAGGACGGTGGAGTTGGACAGGTGGACAAAGCTGATATAAGCCTGTGATCAGAGTTACCCAGTGGTGATGTAATGTTTATCTTATAAGAGTTTGGGGATGTTGTTAGGAACAAATCCAGTAGGTAACGTCAGGTATCCATGTTGGCTCGTCCACAAGTTGAGCAAAGCCGCAGGTGATTGCAAAAGCCTCAGCTTCTCTGCCCATATCATCCGTTCGGGAAGAAAACTTTAGCCAAGGGATGTTGTGAACATTAAAGTCCCCCACGAATGTTATTTCAGCATCTGGGTTGATGGTTTGAAGTTTGTCGAACGTTAGTGAGAGATAGGAGAAGAGTTGTTTATAATTGGGTTCATTTGGAGAAAGATAAAGGATGCAGATAAATTTAGTAGCATCCTTTAGTGACAGCTTGAACCAAAGAACATCAAAATTTGCCGATTCCAATCTCTCTTGGAGTTCGTAATTGGGGCAAAGCATATAGACAGTGTCCGTAGACAAGCTGACTTGGGTTTCCGTTAATCCCAAAATACTAGGTTTTTCTGTCTGGAGATAGTGATGGACAGAATTAATGTTGGCATTAAGACCTCTGTTGTTGCTGAAGTCAATTCTTTAGTTGTTTTTTTTTTTCGATGTGAATCCAACCCGTACACCCTACACCCGGAGATCTGAATGGGAGGGTATTTTACCTCCGGAATATTTTGTATTGGGTTAATCCACCATCAATATATGATTTCAGTATTTTTAAGAGGTGTAAGGAAGAAGGGGGCTTACAGAAGAAAGTATTTTTTATATTCTCTTATGAATTGGCATGGCGGCGAGGAGAAGGATGTAACTGTTTTCTTCCTTATTTTAAAGAAAACGGGGCAATACAGATACGAAGACGGCATCTTTAGTAAAACGACCCAAGGAGGACAGACTCCTTGCGCTTTGTCCAAATGGTTAGTCCGCAATACGAAAAATCCTGACGCTTGTATGAAAGGTTTTTTTTCAGGCGCCAAAAAACAAGCCTGAAAGTTTTTTTCTAACTGCGAATCCTAATTGGATTAAGAGTGGTCACTGATACACAAATATCCCAGTTGGGAAAAATGAAATCGCCAAGTGGACGAAAACTGAAGCGAAAAATGCTGGCCTTGACATGTAGCAGGAAAATCACTAATCATTCCTTGAGCAACTGCAGTCCCAAAATTAGCTAAAAGTGGAGTTGAGGAACAGGAACTAATACAAATCACTGGTCATAGCAATGCAAAATCTGTTAAGTCGCATATTAAAATGGACTAAGGTCACCAGCAAAATATCATGGAGAGGGTGAGAGATAACAATTCGTCTTTTGAAGCAATCCAGCCTCAGGCAAACATATGCCGTCTACTTCATCAATATCTAGCAAACCTCACACCAAAATCATGTTGTTTATTATCAGAATTGTACATTTAATATTAATAGGTTTCAGTTAATTTTTATTTTTGTTTGTTAAATTTCAATAAACCTTAATAGTGTTAATTAAAAAAGTTGTTTTTTTTCTGGAGGCAAGATGTGGAACTTGATGCCTAAAAACTCGTGTAGTCAAAATAACCAGATAATTTTGCATTCATGCTTGTTGTCCCATAAAACTGCATTCGGTTATTTTGATTTTTGCTTGAAATTTGAATGAATCCTTCTCTTTCGGAGTCGGGCTTCAATCAAGAAATGAAAATAAACTCATACAGTTTCGTTACAACACGCATTCATGTAAAATTATCGGTAATTTTGGTGCACTTGGGTTAACAGCTATCCCTCCAATCCCTCGTAGAAAAAGTGAGTGTATATGAAGAAGCTTCAATAAGTCACACGAGAGAGGTATGCCAGCCATGTATATTGTCAAATATAATAATTCATAAAGCTACTAACTAATTATCACCCTGT
>MU185465.1:61124-92735 GCA_016904865.1 Pissodes strobi | reverse complement strand
AAGTATGCCCTTCTACTTGCAAGAGTGGACATGCCCAAATATGACATCATCTGGTCCTGTGATAAAATTATATTGTTCCTTGTTAAAATATATCTCGCAAATTTTAAAAATTTATTTTGAACGGCTTCAAGTCTATCAATGTGAATTTGGTAATATGGAGCCCAAATTATAGAAGAGCACTCCAATATAGACCTAACATAAGATATGTACAATGTTTTAACAGCATGTACATTTTTAAAGTCTTTACAGATTCGTTTGATAAATCCTAAGATCCTATTAGCTTTGTTTATAATGTTTTCATAATGATTACAAAATGTCAGCTTGGAGTCAAGATATACTCCTAAGTCTTTTCAACACACTCAGTCCTAAGCAAATTATGGCCAATACTGTAAAGAAGTGCATACATGGAACCAAGAGACCTAGTAAATTGGACTGCACAACATTTGTCAATATTAATGACATATCATTATCTGAGCACCAAGAAGATACTATAGAAATATCACTCTGCAAAATTGCCATGTCCTGAGAACTCTTAATACTGGCATACAACTTCCTGTCATCAGCAAAAAGCAAGTATTTGGAAGACAACTGGTCACCAAGATCATTAATAAAGAGGCTGCAGAGAAGGGGACCCAGGTGAGATCCCTGGGGAACCCCAGATGTTGTTAAAAAAGGAGGAGAGAGTAACCATCAACCTTAACCAGTTGCTGTCTTCCATCCAAATATGAGGTCAGCCAAGAAAGCAATCCACCCGTAATGCCATAACCTAAAAGCTTAGATAGCAAAATTGAGTGATTCACCCTATCAAATGCCCTGCTAAAGTCTGTGTAAATGGCATGTATTTCCACGCCCATATCAAAGGAATCAGCAATGCAAGTAACATACTCCAACAGATTGGTGTCTACTGATCTACCTGAAATAAACCCATGTTGTTGATTAACAATTATTTCTTTGAAACAGTTGTTCAGAGATTTTTCAACTATATGTTCAAATAGTTTTGGAATTGCTGAAATAATACTAATGGGTCGGTAATTTGTCACATCACTTTTGCTGCCAGTCTTATGAATGGGGGTAACATGTGATATCTTCCATATTTTCGGGAAAAACCCAGAAGCGAGGGACTACCTAAATAAATAGTATAGAGGCAAATATAAGGAATGAGCACAACATTTTAACACGGAATTGGGGATCCCATCCGGTCCAGCACCCTTACTAGTATCAAGTTCAGTTAGTACCTTTTGGATTTCAGAAGGGGAGATGACAACACTAGAAATAGAGCAAAATTTGGAAAACTGAAAGTTTGGCTCACTGTCGACCAATTTCCTAGGGTTAAAAACTGAAGAGAAATGGTTTGCAAAAAGGTTAGCAATAGTTTGACCCGAGTCGGCCTTTTCCAAATTGTATTGCATTTTGCATTTGCTTAGGGACTGTGCCCTGATTTGATTTTGACTTTACGTATTTCCAGAAATATTTAGAGTTACTGTTTATTCTGTTTTCGACATTAACAATATACCGATTATAACAATTTCGGGTCAGCACCTTACACTAGTCTGAATAGTTTTGGTAACTGTTAACCTGCTTGTACTTTTTAGGAGCAAGCTTTTTCCTGAAAATTATTGCTTTAAGTTCTGGAGTAAACCACTATGGAAAGTTAGAGTCAAAAAGGCATTGCTTTAGAGGTACAAACAGATTAAAACAGTTTTGAACCACAGAATAAAAATTTTCCACTGCTACATCTAAATTTGCCAGTTAAAGGATATAAAGTAATTATTAATTAAATTAAAATCAGCATTTTTAAACTCATAATAAGAGTAAGTAGCAGGCTTTAAATATATATTCCTGGAATGTATCACTATGCTCAATGGCGGATGATAAGGGTCACTAGCGACTAAACCCTCAGTTCTTTTTAATGAAGGGATTTCGTAATTTGCAAAACAAAGATCAAGGATACCTGAGTGAGAATTCACCACACCATTAAATTGAGATAGACCCAGAAACGAAACAGTATCGCAGAGTAAGATTGCCTTGGGTGATTTTAAATTGCCTGGTATCAGACCAATTTGATGATCACTTAAGGACCACAAAATCTCAGATAGGTTATAATCACCCACCACAGGCACATTTTCAAAGGTAGCACAGGCTTTTGAAACTGAATTTAGGTGTAGCTCGTATACTTCTGTATCCATAGATGGAGGGATATATATGCATCCAACGCAATACGTTTTGTCACCAACTGTCACTGAGATCCAAACCTCTTCCAGAGTGCTGTCGCCGATAGTCAAGCGACTAGATTTTAGGTTACTATTAACTGCCAGAAGTACACCACCATATTATATTATATTTACCGTAAACCAAGTTGTAAGTGTTTTACACTTTTATAATAATAAAAGGTTTTAACTTTTTTTTTCGTATGCTTATAGTAATAATGCAAAATTATGACGATCTTAAGCCTTAAAAAAATTAGTATTTAAAAAGTTTCTGATAATAGGGAGGCGTTCTTTAAAATTAGCACCCGGCGGTAGCTAAGGTAAATCCGGGACTGTTTACAGTAGCGACTAAATCTAAAAATCTGAAATAATGAATTCCTTGTTGTAGACACTACTCGAAATGAATTACTTCACTTGAAGCAATACCTGAGGTACGAAAATTCTTGAAAATTTTAAATGTAAATGAATAAGTCAGTCTACCGTAAATGTAAGAGATAAAGTTAAAAAATATGTTTACGTAACTACTAAATTAAAGAGAAAATAAACATTTTAGGAATTGTTATGCGAATTAGTCTGTCACCTCATTTAATAGAAGAGCTGACTAATTAGAACCCAATACATAAACCCAAAGCAGTATGCATGATTACCACTAATCATCGGTATGCATGATTACCACTAATCATCGGTGTTATGTCAAGACCTTGAGAAAAGGATTGAGGAACTGGAATGCATGATTAGTGACCTTCATTCAGTTATAAATGAACATGTATCCACCATTAATAACTTAAAAGTGCAACTAATGGATGTGCAAAGCAACAGGGAGGACATGTTGTCAGCTTTAAGACTGCTTGAATCTGATAACAAAATCTATGCTGAGGAGCTCAACCGAGCCAGAAATCCCAGCAACTATGGCATTCCTTTATCTGAAGAGTTAACTCAAACTCCCGCTGCTAGCAACAACATCGAAGATAAACAGTCATTCTGTAAGGGAAATGTCAATCAATCAAGGAAGGCCTTATTTCTAACTGACAGAGTTGGGAAATGTATTGATCCCTACCTTCGTAAGTACCTACTAATCCAAGGACTATTCTCTACAAAGTGTTTGCAAGCCTAATGCTCCTTTTGACTTGTTAGTAAAAGACATTGATACTTATCTGGAAAAATTTACGGATGGGGATTGTGTAATCGTTTTAGTGAGCTCTGACATTAAGAATTTCTCTGAAAAGTATGTAGCAGTTTTAGCTAACAAATGCTTCCTCACGAATTTACTAATTTGTTCTACACCAATTAACAATTAATTTTTCTCTGAATCTTATCTTGCTACCAACAACGTAATTAATAATATCATGTATAACTTAATGTATTTCAATGATAATATTAGAATTGTCACTACTGATACTGCCTTTGATAGAAAAATTTTTGTCAGGAACACACCATATCTTAGTAAGTTTGGTCTGAATGGGCTGGCAAGGAATATTGGTAAAGCTGTTGATAACATCCCTTACGAAAAAAGTAAAGTCAGTAATTTAATACATATTAAAAACAAAATTTCTAATGTTGACAGTTTAGACAACTCTTTTGTTTATGTTTCAGATCGTGTTATGTGCGATTATCCATCTCAAAATACTCCATATGGTGAATTTGACATTTTTTGCACAGCGGTGACCAATGTAGAAGCCACCTAAATGATAATTTATCTATCTTTTATCAAAACTGTAGGGGTCTCAAAACTAAACTTGCAATAATGAAATTTAATCTAGTAGATATGGACTAAGACATTGTGGCAATCTCTGAAACGTGGTTGAATGATTCTATTCATACTTCTGAATTTAACTCAAGTGAGAGGATCTGTTTTAGGAAAGACAGAAACCAATCTGTTACTGGAAAAACCCAAGGTGGTGGGGTTCTAATTGCGATTAAGGAATGTTATATTGTAACTGAACTGAAATTATTTGATGATAATCAAGAAGCCTTGTGTATTAAAATTAAACTTTCCAGAAACTCATTCCTGTATTTGGTACTTTTCTATGTTGTGCCTGATAGTCCAGATTCTACTTATGAACATTTTTTCGACAAGATATAATCCACTCTAATCGGTAGTCCAAATGATGAAATACTTATAATAGGGGATTTTAATATTCCTTCTTACGTGAATCCCATCTCTCACTGCTCCAACTTAAATCTTCTCAAGTCATTTTTGACATTCAATAATTTGTCACAAGCAAATTAAGTGAGAAATGTTAATGATGTCATTCTGGATCTTGTCATAAGTTCGTTTGATAATATCGATGTTGAGACTACTGACGAATCTCTTGTACCAATTGACTGACAATCATCACCCGTGTTTAAGTATAGTGCTAAAAATCAAGTATTGTGTCCCGTGTTGTCGACTTGTATCTACAACCAAATTGAATTTCAAGAAGGCTGACTTCCTGTTAATGTATACTTTACTTAAAAATCAGAGCTGGGTTATGTTGGATTCAATTGTTGACGTTAATTTGGCTGTGACCACATTCTATAGCATTGTCGACAGTATTTTTAGCAAGTGTGTCCCTCAGTCTTCTCAAGCATAAAAAAATACCCTGTATGGTTCAATAACCAAATTATAAATCTTATAAAAAGAAAATATCAATATTTTCTAAAGTCTAGGAAGTATAGATCGCATTACTGGAGGTCTAAATTTTTGCGAGCACGTATTACTATTAAGCATATGATAAAATTAGCCCACTCAAATTATCTGCATGATGTCAAAAATAGTCTAAAAATTAATTCAAAGCTTTTTTGGTCTTATGTAAATAGCCTTAAGGATAATCCTGATATTCTCGAAGAAATGACACTTAATGATTGTACATATACTGGTCCACAAAATGTTGCTGAAAGTTTTGCCACTTTCTTCAGGTCTGTCTTTGTAAATGATAATTATATCAATTGTTTGGAAACTTTAATCTCTTCTCATTTTTCTGATAATTTAATAAAAGAATTCGAAATAGTAAATGCTATTAAAAAGTTAAAAGGCAATAAAGCTATAGGCCCAGATGGTGTGCCTGCATATATTCTTAAAGGGTGTAGGGATTACTTCATATTCCCACTTAAGACACTATTTAATCTTATGCTGAAGACTTGTGGAAGACAAGTGGAAAACTACCAAAGTAATACCTATTTTTAAATCCGGTTCCAGACAAGACATAAAAAACTACCGACCTATTAGCATTGTTAGTGCAGTGTCAAAGATTTTGGAAATGATTATATTTGATCGGTTATTTGGTGAAATTTCAGGCATAATAACTTCATGTCAGCATGGTTTTTTCCCAAAGAGGTCCCCTTTTACTAACCTAACAACTTTTTGTCAATATATACATGAAATTATAAATAATAAGTCACAAGTTGACGTGATATATACAGATATGGAAAAAGCCTTTGACAAGGTAAGACACTGTATAATTTTGGAAGCTCTAAAAAAATTGAAGTTCCTCCATATCTCGTAAATTTAATCCAATCATATCTAAGCAACAGGTTTCAATATGTGGAAATCAAAGGGTGCCAATCAGTTGTATACAGAGGAAATTCAGGAGTTCCCCAGGGATCTAATCTTGGCCCTCTTCTTTTTTTAGCCGCTATTAATAGTATTGTTGATGGACTTGAGAATGCTGGGGGTCTGCTTTTTGCTGACGATTTTAAGTGTTTTTTTTTTCCAATCAATTCAATTGAAGACTGTAAAATACTTCAAAATGATTTCTGTAATATAGCCAATTGGTGTGACAGCAATTCGTTTAACTTAAATATCAATAAATGTAGCTGTATGACTTTCTCTTTAAATAAAAATATCATTCAATTGGATTATACCTACAAAAATAATAGAGTTAAAAAAGTTGTCACGCAAAAGGATCTTGGTGTAATATTTCATGTAAATCTTACCTTTGACAATCACATTCTAGCTAAAATTGAAAGCGCTCAAAAAATAGCAGGTTTTATCTCAAGAAATTTGAAACATTTTGACATTAATTTATCTCTCTATATTTTTGACAGCTTAGTTGTTCCAATTTTAGAATATGCATCTGTTATTTCGTCGCCACAGTATGACATTTGGATTTCTTCGATTGAAAGAGTTCAAAGGAAATTTTTGAAATCCCTGTATTTCAGAAGATATGGCTTGTATCCACAGAGAGGATGTGATCATGAGTATCTGTTAGATGTATTTCAGAGACTGCCACTTGAGAGGAGAAGGGATAAAGTACTACTTTGCACCATGTTTAGATTGTTGAAGGGAAACATTGATTGTCCTGATATTCTGTGTCAGCTTCCTTTTGCAATTAACAGAACCAATACTAGAAACTCAACAGCTTCCTTTTGCAATTAACAGAACCAATACTAGAAACTCAAACACTTTTTATTTGAATTTCTCTAGAATAAATCTCTATAAAACTTCTCCAATATATAAAATGTGTGCAATTTTCAACCAGTATTGCTCTGTATTGATATTGATGTTTAACGCTGAAGCAATTTAAAGAAATCATTGACCGAAAATTATGTGACTCTAATTAGATTGTAGGTTGTATACATTATTGTCTATGTAGTGTGATAGGTGAATATTAAATGTATTATGTAGTATTAAGTAGATATCTGTAATTGGCTTCCGGCTGTAGATATCTTTTGTGAATAAATAAATAAATAAATAAATATATAAAAATATAAAGCAAGGTCTGAAATTTGTTTTACTTAGTAAAGAATTATATTGTCACGAACACTATTTCGTGACGCCACGTCTTAGTTGACGTGTAGGTTATGTAGCTCAGATTAGGTATCGTTCTACGTCAGGTGAGAAGAGATGATAAAGAAGATACTTCGGTTAAAAACAATAAAAATGTCTATTGGAGAAAAACTTAATAAATTTACACTGTATCCGATTACTAGATGCTTCGATTTGTTGATAGGGTTTGGTGACCGTTAAAAAAGGTTTTTAAGAGTAGCGTTGTGTTTTATTTATGGTTAGCTTTTTTTATTTAATTTGGGTAGGTATTTGAACGCTTTTAACGGCAGACTAGTTTAGCTTAATTTCACTCGGAGTTTACACTGCCTATTAACTATTTGACATATTATACTCTAAAATTATCGTTCTTACGACTTTGACAAATTTATCGTAAATTCGACTTTACTACTTTAGGTGGGTAACTCTAAGCTCGCGCACATGTGAGCTGCGGATTCTGGGGGGAGCAATCAACCAACGAAAACTGAAGTGACCTGGGCGAATCCTTTCAAGACGCGTAGCTCTCTCCCAATACGAGCATGGAGGAAATAATATCACTAGAAGACTCGCCACCATTGGCTAAGCAACCATCGAAGGGGAAGAGATCGGAACTTCCCATAGACATAGTAAAGAGGACCAAAGACCAAGACGAAGTCAACAAAATTTTAAAACAGACTATCCAAAAAATCAAAGAATCCCAAGTATTAGTTCCTGCCAAGGTAAACACCAAAGTGGAAATAAAAAGGGCAATCAAAATGCTCTCCAACTTACCGGCGAAACTAGTCTTTAATACAAAGGGGGCGTATAACCTGCTCCCCACAAAACCGGAAGTTAAAACACACCAAGCCTCAACCCAAACAGAGGCAAACGATACAACAGAGGCGCGAACAGATAAAAGCCTAATGACAACTGCAGTCCAAACCGACCCAAGAGAGAATAGAAAGGATGCATCCAGGAAGGAGATCCAGGACAAAATGAAGGAAGGGGGAATGGAAAACTTTAAAGAGGTAATCAATATCCCATGGCCAGGACATACTTTCCCCAGAGTTCTTAAAAGGGAGGAAGAAATACTAGGAGGTTCCAGAGACAAGGGCATTGTCGCCCTGGTGGACGAAGACTGGAATCACGGGATAAATAAACAACTAAGTGCTCGCTTCAGAGGTCTAGAAACATTGAAAGAACAAAAACTGGAAAATAGTAACATTAACATTACAGAGTTACCAAATCCAGACGGCACCATGGACCAAAGGAGACAATACTTGTTTTGCACCTCAATGCTAGATGAAGAAGGTATAATTAAAGAAGAAGCAGCCTATCAGGGACTCTCAAAACTCAAAGAAATAATGTTAAAGGATGGAAGGAATAGAATAATACTCCCAAATATGCGCAGCTGTACAACTACAATCAAGAAGATGCTGGAATTCATCTTCTACTCGACAAGTGTATACGTAACATATACTCAGAGCAAAAGCTCCCCGCAAAGCACCAGACCAACTCAAGAAGCGGCAATCGTCAAAGCCGAACGACTGTCCTATGCGCAACTCTTAAAGACGATCAGAAAGGATGCCAACCAGCAGGGAATTGAAGTTCCAATCAATGGTGCAACTATCCACCAGGAATGGAGAATTACCAATAACTTGTAAAGGTGGAAACGAGCATGCAGAAAGACTAATATGATCCATTAACAGCAAAATTAAAGGGGTCAAAACCACCGCGAAGACAGCAACAAAAGTCCTACATATCAGAAACTTGGACGGCCTAGCAGTCAAAGAAGGAATAGAAGAAGCAATTACAAGGGATATAAATATTCCCACAAACGAAATACGAGTAACATCAGGAAGGAAAGCAGGGCGGGGGGCGCAGAACGCGACTGTCGTCTTACAGAAGAGTGCAGCGATAAAACTGTTAGAAATGGGAAGCATAAAAATAGGATGGACTAACTGCAGCATCAGAGAGATAACAGAGGAGCAAAAATGTTATAAGTGCCGGCGATTGGGGAATACCAGTAATAAATGTCAAGGACCGGACAGAAGAGGACTCTGTGTAAAGTGTGGTAAAGAGGGTCACTTTGTCAGAGATTGTCAAGGAGAAGCTGTATGTCTAGATTGTGACAAAGTAGGACATCAAACCGGATCAAGGAAGTGCCCAAACCTTGGAATCAAAAATGCCTTACACGCGTAACAAGGAAACCATCAAAGTACTACAAGTTAACCTTAATAGGTGCCATGCCGCACACAACCTGCTGATAGCCACCGTTAAACAACAGAACATAGATATTATAGCGGTTTCAGAGCCCAATCACAAAGAACTGAGAATACTGGGTGGTACGCCGACACAAAAATTGACGCAGTGCTGAAAATAATCAAGGCATACATCCCCTGCCTCAAAGTAGGGGCAGGAGACGGCTTCGCGTGTACGCAATTGAAGGACGTAACCCTTTTTAGCTGTTACTATTCACCAAACAAGACCGTGGAAGAATTCAAACACGCCCTAGAACTACTAGTGGAGATTACAGATAACACTCGCGGGGACCTAATCCTAATGGGGGATTTTAACGCCAGTGCAATAGAATGGGGAATGCCAAGAACTAACTGCAGGGGTGCCCTGCTCCTTGAATGGATTGCCTGAAAAAAATTAATATTGTAAAACAGGGGAAGGGAAGCCACTTTCCAAAGAGGGGAAGCTAGTTCCAAGGTGGACCTTACAATAACAAGGGGTAGAGTTGGTGCCAAAGTTAAAAACTGGAAAGTTCTGGAACAGGAAACATTGAGTGAACACAAATACATATATTTCGAAGTGAAGAATAGTAAGAGTACCAAGAAACCCCCTACATATACAAAACGATGGAACGTTAAAAAATTAAATATCTCCGCGCTCGGAAAGGCCACCACCAAAGTAAAAAGCAGAAGAGCACCAGAAACAGCAGAGCATCTAGAACATGTCCTGAAGGAGCTGTGTGAGTTATCGATGCCCCGAACAATAGGAAACAACACCAGGAAGCCCGTCTACTGGTGGTCGGGAGAAATAGCTAACCTAAGGAAGATCTGCCTCGAATCCAATGCAAGGAAGGAAGATCTGCCTCGAATCCAAGGCAAAAGGAAACTGACTAGGAACAATCGCAGAACCACTACAAGAAACGAGTCTAATAGGGAACAATATGTAAAGAACAGGAAAGACTTGAGGCTGGCAATAAACAAGGCAAAAAGAAACTGCTGGAGGAAACTCTGCGACGAAATAGATCAAAACTGTCGGGGGCGACGGATACAGAATCGCAACTAGAAGATTAAAAATGAAGACTAGAAATCGCGCGCTTACAATGGAGAACACCGTAGACGTCGCAAAGACGCTTTTTCCGAACACACCACTTTTAGTATGGGAAAAGGTAAATACCACTGAAGAGGATATCCCGGATCTCTCAAGAGAAGAGATTATGAACGCAAGCCGAAGACTAAAGCCCCATAAAGCCCCAGGACTGGACTGCATACCTGCGGATGTGCTAAAACTAGTGGTACCAAAAAGCCCGGAACTATTTCTTAAAGTTTTTAATAATATTATGAAAAAGCGGCGAATTCCCAACAACTTGGAAAAGGGCAAAGCTAGTGCTTATAGAGAAACCGAAATTTAGGCCTATCTATCTCTTAAATACAGTAGGAAAACTGATGGAGCATACAATTCTATCTAGACTAACGCAAGATCTGAACTTCGACGACACGCTTTCCGACAGACAATTCGGTTTCAGACGGAAGAAATCTACCACAAAGGCAATACAGAAGGCACTGGAACTCGTGAAAAGGGAAATCTATAAGACGAGTCATAGACATAGAAGAATCGCTGCGATAGCAACTTTAGACGTTAAGAACGCCTTCAACTCGGCATCTTGGAGGAAGACAGTCGATGAAATAAGGAGAAGAGGAGCTGCGCCATATCTAGTAAAGCTTATACTATACAGAGCTACTCTACAGAGAGAACCATCATCTTAGAAGCGGACGCAGAAAGGAAACAGTTGGGCATGATATGTGGCGTTCCTCAGGGCTCGATCCTGGGACCCACTCTGTGGAACATCCTTTATAACGGCCTCCTACACCTAGGGCAGCCCGACGGCGTCACCCTCATCGGTTACGCAGACGATATAGCGATGGTCGCACTAGCCAGGGATACCCAAGAACTTCAACTGAAGATAGAAACCGCTATGATTGGCATAGAGAAATGGTTGCATGACAACCATCTGGAACTGACAACTGAGAAAACCGAGGTGATTATAGTGACGTCAAAAAAGCGCGTCCCCCAGACAACCCTCAGAATTCTCGGCACCGGTACCAGAAATCAAATATTTGGGTCTATGGATAGATAGCAAACTGAGCTTCACGTCACATACTAGGAAGACAGCTGCCAGGGCAAACAATGCAATGATGGCACTGGGGAAAATGATGCCAAATGTTGGAGGCCCAAGAGCCAGTAAAAGAAGGCTTATCTGCTCGGTGGCAAGATCCATCCTCTTGTACGCTGCTCCAGTGTGGGGCGACGCTATGAGACGCAAAACAAATCGAAGCATATACGAGAGAACCCAAAGACAGGCTGCGTTACGTATCTGCAGTTCATACCGCACCACATCCACAAATGCTATTCTTGTCGTTGCCGAGACACCCCCCATTGATTTATTGGTTCAGGAAGCCTCCTACATATCGCAAGCAACCGACGAAGAAAGAGAGACCGGTCGGAGGGTAAATAGAGAAAGAGTAATGCAAACATGGCAAGAGAGGTGGCAAAATAGCAAAAAAGGAAGATGGACAGCAAGACTCATCCCAAATATATCGACTCGGCAAAAAAGAGAACACGGAGAAACAAATTTCTACCTGACACAGATGCTGACGGGACATGGCTGTTTATAAAATGGTAGGCGATATCTTGAGGACTAAAAGCGAGGATGAAAGGAAAAACCAAGAAATCCCAGAATATTTCTAGCCTCTCGTACCAAGTATACCTGGATATGCATAAAGGAATATACAAGAGAACCAACCGGGACAACCTACGCCATCCAAAGTAATGTGAAAGCGATCCCACATGGCCCAGGAATAGTTGACCGCGAGGGGGAAGGGTTTTTAGTCGGTAGGTGCTCTCCTTAGAGAAAGGTTGCAAATCCGACACTCCTCTGGGCGCTAGAACACCAATGCCTAGAAAGTCTTTTCAAGATTTCCTAATCCCTTCACAAAAAAAAAACATGTGTGTTGCGAAATTTAGTTTTAGTCAGGGAATTGGGTTAATTTGGAGGAGTGCAGGTTAGGACCCCCTGAACACTACGCACATGTGTTCTCTAGCGGACTGGTTTTAACGGGATTGGGTAAAAAAACAAAGTCTGTCAAAATGATGCTTCACTTGAGTCTTTATTTATTATGCTACAGTTGCACGTTTAAGGTTCATAATCGCTTGTGTTGATCGCTCGCATTGTTTATGTCTTGAATGTTTACATAATATTTTCCAAGTTCAAGTTTAAACTTGGGACAAGGTGATATTTACTTAGTAGTTTATGCGTTTTAGTAGTTTACAATATATGCAAAGAAAAGAAGGTACAAATGTCTATAGGGCGGTATAAAGCAACCAGCAATTGGAATGTAATAATTAATAAAAATAAAATTGCTTAATTGACCTCACAGTTTATTTTGCTGGGCTAATCATCAACAGGAAATCATGGGCAGCTCTCTAGGCAACTCCCAGAAGGAAACGTATACGATACGATCGAACACATGGACTACAGCTAGAAGAAGGACTTTTCTACTAGTGCTGGCAAAAACCGTGAAAAGTTGAAACCGGTTATTCTGTTTTCTTAAAAACCGGTTTCGGATAAAACCGGGTATTCGAATAATAGTGAAAACCGGGTAACCGGATAACCGGTTAATCGGATAGCCGGTTACTCGGATAACCGGTTAATCGGTTAATACACAGTCATCATAGGCTAAACATAATTTATAATTTGTTCTTAAGCATTTTTCCATTAGTTCAGTTTCCCTGCCGATTAGGGCACAATCATTAAATTCTGGTGAACCAAATTTATTCCAGTTTTTGGTCGTTTTTGAAATAAACCCCAAGGTAATAATTAAATTAAAAATATTGTTTATTACAAATTACAATCGATATAAATTCTGAGCAGAAAAAATATTACAATTTTTTAAAACTTAAATAAATATAAAGGTATTCTATTAAAGGTAGATATTATTTTTCAATCGCCCTCTAAAAGCATTTCCAAATATAATCACCGTCCAGTAGGTATGTGGTATGTTAACATTCCAAATACCCAGTTTTTACTTTACTTTCTATCTTTTTTACCATTACTTGAGAACCCGGTGGCTCAGTGCCATGTAACTAGATTATCGAATAATCGATTAATCGGTTAGCCGAGAAACCGGTTATTCGGTTAATCGATTAATCGGTTAAACGAGAAATCGCGTAATCGGTTAACCGAGTATCCGGTTAACCGGTTTCGGTTTTTTGAAAAACCGCGGATAATCCGAAACCGGTTAACCGACTATCCGAAAAACCGTCTTCGGTTGCCAGCACTATTTTCTACGCCTACGCGACGGACAACCGCGAGGGTCTTCTGAGGTCAAAGAGGGACTCTTCGCGTAAAAGAAAAAAAAACCTGTAAAACATTAACATATTCAAGGATTTTGTTAAAACACAAGGCAAGGAGAATCAATATTTTTAATGATGAACGAGACAAAACGTGTGAAAGGAAAATTAAACAAACATTAGCAACTGTCCACGTGGAATTTTAAATGGAAAGACCTGAGAAAAAATTAAAAAGGCCACTCACCTGACGAAAACAGTGAAAAAGATCCCAGTGACGGAGTGAGTCCAACCACCAAGCAAACAATACACTAAAAGTAATAGCAAGACGCTGCTGCCTGGAACTCAGTAATGAGATTGCTGATCCCCGCAAGGGTATTTCAAAGAAAATATTCTACTGCGACACCACTGCTAGTTACAATGGCCGATCTTTAAGTGTCTCTTGATCCATTTCTATCAATGGAGAGGAGAGAAAGAATACCAGACGGAAACCCCACACGAAGACCTTTCCAAAGTTTAAACTAGCCAATTCCCTACGAGCTTCATGCTACATGTCACACCTAAAATAAGCTTTCTCATCAATATTTGAAACAATTGTTCACGATATTGACTTGACAAATCCTACTTAACGTATATAAATGATATTGCCACAAGGAGAATAAGTACTTAACTATGTTTCCATTATTTCACTAAAACGTGCTTTCCAAGTAACTCCTGTACTGATTAATTACCTGCCAAGGCTCCAGCCAACTCGCGGCATGCACACTCAACAAGGCTACTAAAAATGTAGCCCCCGTTTTCCAAATAATGTTCCCACAAGTTATGACAACATACAAAATGCAAACCACTCATGTTTTTTTGATTTTTTCTATTCTCCGATGCGCTAAAAGAAAGATAGGCTTGCTCTATAACGTACCTGTAATCTCTACTAGGTATTTTTATATTACTCCAAAAATAAATATATATAGATCTGGGATCGATAATATCATGATTTGGAACACACATTGCTAGAGCTGGTCAACCGATAGTGTCACCAAAATACGCCTTCTATGAGAGGCCCAAAGCAAAACCTCAAATCAAGATGTCAATTGACACGATTCCTGCTCTCTAGCTGGCTGTAAGTAAACACAGACTTCACTGATCAATTTAGAAAATTATATGATTGAATATGTGCTTAATGATTTTCTAAATAAGAGAAAAGCATTCGTATTCATAAAAGGAAAATTATTATGGATGAAGGATGATTATGTAGAATGGGTGAGAAATTATAAATATCTAGAAGTGGTATTTGATGAGAACATGCATATAGAGTAATGAAAGCCACATATTTAGAAAAGTTTTTCAAGGCATAGAAAGGACTTCACAAGTCGTTGCCCAAAATCAGGCATTAACAATAATTGTTGCTGGATATATGAGACGCATCCCGATAATATTTCTAATAGTTCCTTAGAAGATTATATGGCATTTTAAATTATTTATTTATATTTGTTGGAGATATTCACATGATTCAAAAATAAAAAAAATAATAAATCGTCCCGTTTACAATGACTACAAACATTTATTTAAAGCTAATAACATTGTACCTTGTACTTTGCCTTATTCATCAAATGAGCGAATTTTATTATGTCAATTAAGTATAATATATAAAATAACAAAGAGTCCTAAATCTTTATAAATTTCTGCGAAATTTGAATTAACGAAATAAATACAACGTTATTTCAATCACTTACAGTAAATGAGAACAGTCACTATATCCAGAAAAGGCGTAAAAAGTTACAAGCAATCACCACGCGACTTCCTAGGAGGCTAACACATAAATAAAACATCGAAATGTGGTTTTTCAATTATCGCCGGGGCCAGCCTAATATTCAGGCATTTTCTAATTGAAGCTTACAATGAGTTCGAGAGAGACAACAACGGATGCAGAATTTAATTCAATTATTAACAGTTACCTGTCTTTGTTGCAATTGAGTTGAACAGTCTCGTAGGAGTCAGAGTTCATTACTTACGGGGCGATTTAAAAATATTGAGCTATAATGCTGCGGTATATTTGTATATTATCGTACCATAAAATATGAAGAAAAGTTTTGGTTTCCTAATGAATTCATTTTAAAACGCGGGCGGGAGATCTCTCTCACCATAACTTGATGGCAAGAACATGAGTGGATGATTCCTCGTCCTGCAAACACCACCTGCATTCCAGATCTTTTAAGATCCGCATGAGGTACAAATGTCCGCTTAAGCGATAGTGCCTTGTTAATAGTCCTGTCACAAGCCTCATATCCCTTCTTTCCAGAGTCAGAACAGCCCTTACCCTACAAGGCGCTGGATATCCCGAAAGTAGCCCACCGTGCCTCATTCCTAAAGCTATCTGCCATAGATACTTGGCTCGCTTATTCATTGTGTTCCTTAGGATCGTGACGTACTGTAGGACACACTTATTACAATTGGACGCACTGTGGTACCCTGTCGTGCCAGATGATTACTTATTTTCCGGGACGGCACTCGGGTAACTTTCATTGGTCGATTTGCACTGGCCGAAGGCTTGGCCAAATTTGACATGCTTTACGATGCAATGAATTGCTTTCAAATGGTTTGGTGTTGCAGTGGTCAGATGCTGTGCCTGGTGGGTTCGATTTCCGCCAGTGTTCCATTTTTATTTTTTAAGGTTATGTTTGCGAAAAGTTTTTTTCTTCATTTTGGGCATTCCTTGGGTTAGTTTTTATTAGTTGCGCCCTCGTAGCGAGTGAAGTGGAGGACCATACGTTATGTGAAATATTAGACTTTCTAAAATAGTAAACAAACGTTGCGATTCTGATTGGCTATGCACATTCGGAAATTAGGATATGCTGTTGACACGTGGTTAGCAGCATATATATGATAAAACCCGCGCCATAAGCATGGCAATATTCCGACCTGTGTTTCAGCACCGTCCTAACATTTTGGTACCGATTTAACAGGTTCTCATTTCTGCATTTGTGAATCGCATACATTTAGACCTGGAATACGGTTGCGTTATGATTTTTCCTTACACACCTGCTTCAATACCACTATCCGTTCTGAGGCCGTCTCTACGCGCTCCTATCCGGAATGTGAAATCTGAAGAATCTACTTGATTTGATAGTGGTCAGACTTTCAGTCTGTATGTAGAAGTCAAGCCTCATGCTTGAGGTATAGGTGGAAGGGGGACAAACCAGTCACTCTCTCAAGAGCCATTGTTGGGTACAGTCCCTAGAGCATTTGTAATACCCACGCATGTCAGTCTCTGGACTCTGTCGAATTAAGCCCCAGACGTGGACAAATGGAGTCTTCCCAAGGGCACGCGTGGTGACTGAAATAGATTCATCACGTGGTTCAATACTAATGTTTGATTGCCGTAGTTTATTTGTGGATTAAAATACATTTGCGCACAACACATTTGTGCTGAACCCGAACATTCAATTTGATTATTATGTACTTTTGCCGCATCGACAAAGTAAATAAACAAGCAAAGCACATTGATTTTTAGAAAATCTTGTAAACATATTTATATTTGCGTTGAAGTTTGTGAAGAAAAAAATCCACGGTATTTAAACAATTGAGTTACTGACAGATTCCGGCTGAATAATTAACTCTTCTCCAGAAAGGCTTCGCTTTTTGTGCAAGATGTAGGACCATCAAGTGCTTGCTAATAATCCACAATTATTATTCTTCTCATAGAGCTATTAAAGTTAAGGACTATGCTTATGAAAATAACGTAATCCCATTAACGATCCCACATTGCAGCAAAGTGCCATAAAATGGAATACAGATGGGTCAAGAACTGACCAGAGAACTGGAGCCGGAGTATTTGGGCCAGAAACCAACTTGTCCGAAGAGATTGTCATCTTCTCAGACAGTCAAGTAGCCATCAAAGCGCTGAGCTCACTAACAATCAGCTCCAGAATGGTATGGGAATGCCTAGACAGGCTAAGCGAACTAGGCAAGAATAACAAATAATCCCTTGAGTGGATACCAGGGCACGCTGGGATAGAAGGCAACGAAAAAGTAGGAGCACAAACTCCACTTTTAGGACTGGAAACTTTCTGTGGTAGAGGGATGCATACCTGCAAGGAAGAGTTTCCGAAGAAATGGATCAATCTATGGAAACGTCTTCCAGGCTTAACGCACTCAAAGATGTTTCTAGGGCCTCTCACCCAGGAAGATTAAAAATCTTATACCAATGAGTAAGAACCATCAACCATCCTCACCTGCTTTCTTACAGGCCACTGCCGGTTGAAAAGGCACCTGCAGAGAATAAAAAATGAAAACGAGGACAGTTGCCGCTTCTGTGAGGAGGGGGAGGAAACCCCGGATCACCTTCTCATAAAGTGCGAGGTGGTTGTGAACAGGCGAATGGCCTGCTTCGGCTACTGCATCGTCGAAGAGGAGGAACATCCACCCATAGAATAATCCAGACTACTTGCTTTTATCAAAACACGTACTGAAGCTGGATGAGGTACTTTGATTGAGAATCACATGAACGGAAATACCAAGGAAGGGGGACATAATAGATCTATACTGGTCGCAGTCTACTAATAACCCCAAGATCATTCATTCAATCAACCCCTATTAGGCAGTAACAATTATGATAAAATAAGGTTAACTGTTCTAAAGTAACTTGTAGAGAACTTACCTACATCCCCTTTAAAGGATGATTTACATTATACGTAACGACAATGATACGATAGCGAAAAGACAACAGACTGCATTGTTAACCAAAATCTAAATGCATACATTTATACCATACGACAGCGATCCAAAATTGATGCGAATATGGAACGACACGACCGATTGCCTTTGTCGGGCGGAATGTTTTACGTGTCTGATCCTGTCCGTTGGATCCTTCTATTTTTCTTTTCTTGAGAATGTCATGGTTTTCGTTTTTTTACACTATTTGCATTTTCTTCGTCCAGGAATAACGCTATAATTATTAATTCACTATTTGAAAATGTTTTCTGTACTCATCTTCGCTCGATAAGACAAATATGACCTCCACGTCGCGCTCGATGCACTTAGAAATGTCGTATTGAGATCGTAGTAGTGTAGATATCGCAAAGACATTATGTCTTTGTCTTTTCGTTATCGTATCTTTATCGTTACGTATAATGTAAATACTCCTTTACACTTTAAAACGCTCTAATCAACCCCGATTTTTTTCTAGAAAAACTCAAGTCGATCAAATAGGAAATATCTCCTAAAACCCAATAGTTGCCGGTTCCGTGCGGAGGGGGAGGAAACTCCGGAACACCTTTTCATGGAGTGGGAGCCGGTTGTGAATAGGTGAATGGCTTGCTTCGGATGCTGCATCGTCGAACAGGAGGATCTTCCGTCCATAGAACCATCCAGACTACTTGCACTGAAGCTGAATGAGGTATCTGAATGAGAATCACATCAAAGGGAATACTAAGGTCGCAGGGTACTAATATCCCCCAGGATCACTCATTCATTCGTTCAACCCCTATTATGTAGTAGCAATTATGATAAAGTAAGGTTAACTGTTCTAAAGTAACTTGTAGCGTTGTTTGAATAAAGGTTGGTCAAACAACGCTTGTAGCGAGCTTACCTACATCTTCTTTTACACTTTAAAAAGCTTTCATCAACCCCGATTTTTCTCTAAGAAAGTTAAGAAACTCAAGTCGATCAAATAGGAATTAAATATCCCCTAAAACCCAACAGTTGCCGGTTCCGTGAGGAGGGGGAGGAAACTCCGGAATAGCCGGAGTGCGAGCCGGTTATGAACAGGCGAATGGCCTGGTTCGGCTGCTGCATCGTCGAACAGGAGGAACTTCCATCCATAGAACCATCCAGACTACTTACACTGAAGCTGAATGAGGTATCTTATTGAGAATCACATTAACGGGAGCACCAAGGAAGGGTTACACAATAGATCTATACAGGTCGCAGTGTACTAATATCCCGCAAGATCATTAATTCATTCGTTCAACCTCTATTATGCAGTAACAATTATGATAAAGTAAGTAAAGTAATTTGTAGCGAGCTTACCTACATCCCCTTTTACACTTTAAATAGCTCTAATCATCCCCAAAGTTAAGAAACTCAAGTCAATCAAATGATATCCCCTAAAACCCAAAACAAATTAAAAAGGATAAAGAAAATAGATCGTCTCGCAATCTAGTCAATAATAGGTGCCCATGGTCCAAGAATGATATCGAATGTACTGAAATTAGAGTCCACCACATTCACACAAGGTACATATTTTATAAAACTAGAGAATCGTGAAGCCACTTCAGTGCAAATCTTGAACAAAGCTAACATTGTCGATAGGCTGAATCTAAAAAGTTAAGGTTCGAGCTTCTAAAGCTTACTTAATACTAAATATTTACTTTTATTTAAGACATGTACGCATAGGGCTCCCATTTTCTTTTTTAGTCGGACCCTAAAGTGAAAGGAAATTGATCAAAACAGATGGCAGAGCCACCAAAACAAGACGGGAATAAAAATTACTGCATTTTTACCGTAACTAAAAGGAGAGGTATTTTCATATTATGTAAAGGGTCTAATATATAAGTTATTACTCAATATGTGGGCATTCCTTAATTTAAGTAATATTTAAATGTCCCATATTTAAAATTTTCTAAATCCATTCTTGACGGAATGGCGAAATAAATTTAAATAAAGTACAAATTAATTCAAGATTTAAATGGTGAATGAAATTTAACCTCTAACAGTAATTACTAATTAGGTATATTATATTCATTTTTGTACCTTTGCAATAGAGTTATTAGAAAGGGCTACGAAGAAGCTTTCAACAGAAAATGGAACTGAATTGACCTTCTGTGGAAGCGTGATAATATCAGTCTTCCAGAAAGTAGATCATACGCTTTAAGGCATCTAATATGTTTTGAGAGAACAAATAAATAGACAAGAAAAAGACATAATATGAAGAATATTGTAATAAGAACCAGGATTAAACATGTAACTAACACATTTGGGCGTGATTAACCCAAATGAAAAATGAACCAAAAAATGCAATTGATATTTTTGACGTAACTGCGAGATCAAGAAGAACAAGTTGGAAAACAAATGTATTACAAGGATCAGATTATTTGCTAGGAGTTCATATTATATAGAAGATGGAAATAGAGCTTTTGCGGTGATATAGCGGAGAGGTTCCGTAAGGCTATAAATTAGGCGTGAAGATCGTAGTTCTGAAAGATTTTTGTGAAGAGATGAAGAGTCAAGTATAGACGTCAACGAATATGAAATGCAGAGTATGGTATTTAGTCGGTGGAGTTAGTGACAAATGACACCAAAATATTTCACTTCCGGCTACCAGTATCAAATTTTGCACAGTGCTTGGGCACATGTTAAAGAACAAAAAATCATCGGGAGACACTCGATCAACGGTCATGCATCCCCCCCTAATGACGTCATTATAACAAGTGCTATGACCTGGGCTTGAAGAGATGCCCATGTCCCATATCCCCATTACAAATTTAATTTTGTGATGTTGTGATACATCGTTTGAAAGCTCTTGAAAAGAGCTACAAATAACTTATATAAACGTATATGTTGATATTAACGGTTTAGAATTTATGGCAGCGGTAACGTCGAATATGATAAATAAAAAAAGGTTTTAGTCAATTTTTCATTACTGGATATCCGTTATTGGTAAAAAATATATTATTTCAATGGTTTATAGCGTAATAAGAATAAAAAAAACAGATTCGATTTTTATTCTGGCAAGTAAGCCCTGTTTTGGCCTCTCCTGAGCATAAAGTACACAACCTGTATGTTATGAATGAATGTAATATTTGTAATTTAAACCACCGAATTTTTTCCTTTTTTTTTATTTCACAGTTATGAAATATTAATAAAAATTTTGTTTTATTTGTTTTAGGTACATTAGGTCTCAAAAGTTTAAGTCCTCCCTAAAACCTCAGGTGTTTTTGCTGATAAAGTTTTGAAACGTAGGAGAATAATACCATGATATATTATGTATTCTCAGCTTTCAAAACTTTATCGAAACTAAGGTTTCTGGCTTCGGAAATAAGCAAAAGTGATGTATTTAAGGGGGACTGCGACTTTCGACATACTCTGCATAATATATAGAAGTTTTTGTATATTAAACACGAAAATAGCTCCTGTCCGCCCTCCATATCTGACCTTGGTAATCTTCGAAAACCCAGCAAAAAATCAGATGTAGCCTCTTGTATCATTAACTTAAGTAAAGGTTCTGAGAAAATCGTGCTAATGCTTCCGCCCTTATTATTGATGCAGCTGCCTTGGTCCACATGCTTGTCCCCAAATCTAGTAGAACTTTGCAACAATATTGTGGTCAGATTGTTGCACCGTATATTTTAATGAGACTAAAATCTGTAGACAGAGTTGATTTAGTATTTGAACGCTGAAGGAAGCCTGAAAAATGACACAAGACAATTACGAGGATCTGGACCAAGAGTAAATGTCAGACCCAATGTTGTCATACCCAAATCCTTTAATAAGTTTCTTGCCCACAAGTAGATCTTTTTGGATACTTAGCAAAAAACCTTGTCAAAATGAATGTACCAGCTGGGAAACAAGTCATTTGCACGTACAAGGACATGGTTACTGGTTCCAATAAAAGTACCTTTTCTACTATTTTTCCTTCATCTCATGAAGAAGTCGATGCTCGTCCGTTCATTCATGTAGGGCATGCTATTGAGTACTCGGGCCATTTAAAAATCATAGTAAAAACTGTGGACAGTGATGTTGTAGTAATTGCCATGTATGCATTTTCTAGACTGCCAAATATAAAAACATTGTGGTGAGAGTATAGAAGTGGAAAGCATCTCCAGTTCCTTCCCATCCACGAGATGCAAAAAAGAGTAGCACAAGGGATATCAGATTTGTACCTTTCTTCCACGCCTTTACAGGAGTTGACACAGTTTCTAGTTTTGCAGGTATTGGTAAATCCACCGCGTGGAAAACCTGGATGACATTTCGAGATGTAGATAAAGCTTTTTTGGAATATTCCAAAGTTTCCGAAAATGTTACTGAAGATGACGAGAATTTCTTACTCATTCAGCGCTTCGTCATACTTTCATACCAGGCGTCAAGTTCAGCAGAGACCGTAAATGATGTCAGGCGAATTTTATTTATCCAGCAGAACACACCTATTGAAAATATTCCACCAACTAGCAACGTTCTTCTGCATCACCTAAAAAGGGCCATTCTTCAGTGTTCTGTATGGACAAACTGCCTTGAACTGAATTTTCCACGCCAGGATCCATGTCACTGGGGATGGAAAAAAGTCAAGGACGGCTACGAGCCTCTCTGGTCATCAAACCCCGAAATTACCATGGAAAACCTACAAGAACAGATTGCTTGCAAGTGCAAGGTGTATACGCTGCAGATGTACAAAATCAGGTTTAAATTGTACCCTACTTTGTAGCTGTGAAGGACAATGCAATGAATAAAACCTTTTTGTCTCAAGTTTTTTTTAATTTAAATTTGTTAAAACAATAAAGATTATATGGTTTGGCAATTTGAGTTACCAGTACCATGGAACTTACGGCACACCTAGAAAGATAGGTACCTAAAATGACAACACTGTGAAAAATAAATATAAATATACAATGTATCGCTGTATGCTGGGGGGGGGGGGGGTAAAAAATGTCACCTAAAGAAGGGGGGGGGGCAGCCAAAGAATTACGTAGTTTTGTTTATAATTATTATTACAGGTGAGGGATATTTAAAAATTGTGCTCAAATTATTATTTAGCTTGCTCCGTGGCAAAGTTTTGCGTTCTCATTGCTATAACTTCTAAACTACTAATCTAATAAAAAAATTGTAACAAGATTATTTGTAACTTTTTTAAGGGCTTTCTAACGGTATCACACAACATTATATTAATGTGATAGAAAATGATGTTATGACTGTTTTTCTAAACCTATGTCTTTTGCCAGAGCAGTTATTTTAATGACGTCATCAGGGGGGGGGGGTCATGACTTCTAGTCGAGTGTCTCCCGGCGGTTTTTTGTTTCTTATTATATTTAAAAATATGGTGCAAGTTTTCACACTGGTAGCCGGAAGTGAAATATTTTTACACTATCTCCACTGACTAATTCAAACGCCTTAGCTAATGACGTGGAAAAGTTTTTTACATGGATGCATGGATGATTATCTCAATTCTTTTTCCTTTGACGAAGATGCTATGAAGAAAATTGAAGATATGATTTTCACCGAAAGCAAGGATTTGAGAGGTAGTTGGATGAGTTTCAAATTCGGAATAATTTGCAGAAAAATGTAGAATAGCGAGGATGAGTTTAAAACAACGCATCAATTCTGATGAAAATAGAATTCTTCGGATATGGTGGACTACCTAAAATCGCTCGTTTCAGTTTAAATTGCATTTTTATAAAGTTCGAGATGTAAATTTAAATGGAGTAAAAATCTCAACTAATGAAGATATTCTAAAATTGGTTATGTTTGTATTTGATCCCCATGGATTTTTGACTATCATCGTTATTAGAGGAAGAACTACTTTACAAGAAAATTTTTAATTTCTAAATCAAGCCACTTTTGTTTGGCAGAGGAATGTACTTTCTCTGTAGCTGCTGAAGATTTTGGTAATACAATTTTAATAAAATTTTTAAAACATTACATTTTTTACAAGGCTTTAGGGACATCACCGCTGCTGTAGGCCCGCAACTGATTTCCAGTCGGGTACGCCCTTGACAGAGCGTATGCCCGTATGTCGTAAACATACGTGAGATACATTCATATCAATGAAATTATTTAGACCTATTGTCTTCTCTGATTCAACGTGACAAAGCATCTAGCAGTCTCTTGATTTACAACTAAAAATACCTCCATTCTTATCTAATTGAGACTAATTCTATTCAATGTATTATTCAATTGTCTGCGATGCACATAGTTCACTAAAGGCTTCTGAGAAATAGCTTTTAGTTATCTAATTTTCTAATTATCATGCGCACTACATAGTCGAAGTTGAATAGCAGAGATATTCTGCACCTTATAAATTCCTCAAGTTATATTCATGACTGGATCTACCTGATAATAATCTATGCGCCAAGCGAGAGTGCAAAGTGTGCGAGGTCTACTTCCTTGGTGGGCCGCCCAAAGCGAAATACAAACATAGTTTTAACTATAACAAATTTATATATGACAAGAATATTTGATGTTCTGTGGATTTTTTTGATCGGTGCCGCTCCCAGATGTTTAACATATAAATCTCCGTTAAAAAAGAATTTAATGATAGACGGTTAAATGATGCACTCAGTAGTTGTTATTTCGAGGAAGTTGCATTTACTCGTTATGTAAGCATTTGTTTGCATTTTATATTTAATTTATCTATTTATGAGGTTTATTTTCCTGATTATTGGAAAACTGGTTATTTTATTCCTTTTGAAATCAGGTAACAGGTAGGATATCAGTATTGCAAAACATCAGCTATACCTAAACCACAATTTAAAAGGAGACCTATAGACTTTGCCAAAACTCTTTGATAAACTTGTATCGGACCAGCTGACTTGGACATCTAAAGAGCTTATTGTAGATAACTAGCACACGGTTTAACAGAGGGAAGATGAACCGTTACAAATCTGCTCACTTATAAGCAGTTCTTGTTGAAGGCCTTCGAGAGAGGGGTGTGTGTTGATAGTATTTACGCCGACTTCTCGAAGGCTTTTGACAGGGTAAATCATACATTATTGTTACATAAGTTGAGTGTTCTTGGCTTTGGTGATTACGTGGTGGAGTGGATACGCAGTTTTCTGTCTGGGCGACACCAATGGGTGCGCATAAATAACTATATTTCGAGCGAGATATGGGTTCTTTCGGGAGTCCCACAGAGATTCCATATTAGTCCTTTGTTATTTCATTTGTCTATAAATGATAATGACCATTCTTTTATTCATTCCAACTGTTTACTGTTTGCCGATGATTTGAAGCTGTTCGGAAGCATTGGGTCTGAGTCTGATGCTCTTGACTTGCAGCGTGTCCTTGATAAATTGACCTCAATGTTAAGAAATGTTTTTCTATCTCTTATGGTCGATCTGATAACATACCTAAGAATAAATTAATATTTTTTGAATGGAGTCGGTATCAGAGATCCGTGACTTGGGAGTGAACTTTTAAATAGCATGTTAATAAAATTATTCGGGATGGGTTTAAAAAAGTGGGTTTTATCTCTATATGCGCAAATGACCTTAGTGCTCAATCATTTAAACTGTTATATTGTTCATTGATGCGCTCGGGTCTTGAATATGCATCTGTGGTTTGGTGGCCTTATTATCAGTGTCAGATCGACGCAATAGAAACTTGTGCTTGTTTACTCCCTGGAGTAAACCCGAAGAAGCTCTACTTTCTCAAAAATTGTAAATAGAGGTGGAGCCAAAGGCAACAATTGGTAAGGTAACCAATAGAGAGTGTTCAACGTAGGTTCTTGCGCACGTTGGCTTTTAAGGTGCGTATCCACCAAAAAAACATTGGAAGCAAACGTTTGGAAACGTCTGTAACTGTTTGCAATTCTATTGTTGACATTCGTCTCCACCAGCCAATTATTCGCAAACAACTGTGACCAAAAAAGCAAAGCGCACACACAAACAACAATTCCCTCGGAACACGACTAAATGATTGCAAACGTTTGCGAATGCGTGTGATATACGTCTCCACCAAATAAATATTGAGTTTGCAAATATTTGACAACAATCAGAAACAGACAGTCCGTGGTTTTGGGTGGATATAGATTGGAGTGTAGATTCGTTCGGACTGAAGTTCTTCAGGGCTCCATTCTTGGACCTCTGTTATTTATTTTCGTCAACGATATGCCTTCCGCATGAAAATCGCGACGATTGTGTATGCCGATGGTAAAATGGGAGGTTTTATTGAAAGAGCAAGCTTTGCAGCTTGATGTAGGATGAGTGGGCTAGTTCTAAATACCAACAAAACCTTTTTTATGAGGTTTCTACCAAAGATTATTTTCGTTGATCGAAGCTTACCGATAAGTACTAATCACCTGTCAATAGTTCAATGCGATAATTTTAAGCTTCAGGGAGTGGCTCTGGATCAGAACATGATTTGGGACAATTGATACAAATGCATTAACGGTCAAACTAAGTAAATATGTTCTATATTCTTGTGAAGGATTCATGTTTATCAGACAAATTGTTGCCTATTACTTCACCTCTCAGTCGTAGACTTTTTGAATACGGCAGCTTCGGCTCTGATCTCCGGGTGTGAATAGTGCAAGTGCTAATTTAGTAACCCTAACGAAGCTGAAAAACCTAATAGGACTGGAAAATGCTCGACGTTTCGAAGTATAAATCTGCCCCCGTTGTCAAGAATGAGAAATCTAAAATGGAAATGGTCAGCAAAAGTGTGTGATATGAAGGTGTTATTAGGTAAATAATTGCTGCGGTTTTGAGGTGCTATATATCTACAATTTAGTATTATGTTTTTTTTAAAGAATTTTATGATTTTTGTTTCAAGGTTTAATTAGTTTTTAAGTGTCCCTTATCAGCTTCAGTTTCTAACAAAGGTAACCAGGTGTTTACAGAAACTGAAGCAGCGTATTCATCTTTATTTAATAATATTAAAGCAGTTTCTTTAATTTTACGTTTTTTTCTTTTGATAATGGTTCCTTTGCTAAAATACTTGACGCGTTCCACCATTGTATTCTGAGATTGTTGTCAAATGCATGTTGCCAAATATGTGATGTGTAGAATTGTGTATTTTTAATGTAGGTTTGGTGTTCTTTTATACGTTTTGATAATAGTCTATAGGTTGCACCTTTATAAAATTTATTACATTCACATCGGATCTTATAGATTAATTTTTTTGTGTTTTCATTTTTATTGTGTGGTTTTGTTTCTATTAGTTTAGAACTAAGAATGTTTTCTGTTTTGTAAATAGTACGAATGTTAAATTTGTTATCTATTCGTTTTATTTTCTCTGATAAACCAGGAATATAAGGAATAAAGAGGTAGGTAATATTTGGTTGGTCTAATTCTATAAAACATTTTTGAATAAAATCAATGGGATAGTTATTATTAATCGACACATTGTTTAGAAATTCTTTTTCTACGTTAAAATTTTGATCACTACAAACCATTTCATTCGATTACATGGACTTTTTACATTCCCTGTGACAATTCTATTTTGCCAAATATTTTTAAAGTTTCATTTATATGCCGCATTTAGGGAAAAAGATGCTGTATTTTGCACGCATCGGTTTATTAATTCTAAATGTATTAATTTGATTTGCTAACAATTCGTTTCAAAATGCCACTTTTCTAATATGAATTAACTATATTTTAAGTATAGGTTAGTTTGGGTTAGTTGTATTAGCATTTATAACACGTTGTGACTCTTATTTATTTTAGTTGATAAGCGATGCACCTTATTATTAAGATAACTTGGCTTTATTTGTATCACATTACCGTGGAACGATCAACGAACCGATTTATATGTTTAAGAATTCCGTTAGCCTGCAAATACGCTGCATTTGACTTGTTGATCCATATTTTAATTTTGTTGGCATATTTTATAACCTTTTGAAAACCCCTTGGTTGCGGAGCACCAATTATCGAGTTCCATTTCTGAAGATCGTTAGATCGTTTTTGAACCTCTGCTTAAATACCTTTATCGCTTTATACGGCAGACTAGTTTTTGTGAGATTTATGCCAAATAATAGGGCTCTCGATTTAGATTTTCGGAAGATTTATCATTCTCGTAAGAGTATTTCTTAGCATTTCTTGAAAAATGTAATTTTAGCTCACTATTCGTAGCTTCCGCCGTCGTTTATCATCCTAATAAACGAGAATTAAGACGTTTATTGTCTTGGAATTATTCACCGTCTCGAAATCGCTCGGCTTGTTTCAGTCCATCCCTACTTCCTAATCGGATGTAAGCCAAGGCAAATTGACGAAAACGGTCGAGAGTTCCTTCTAGTTTGACCGTTTGGCGAGGAGAGAAGCCTTCTGATAATACAGTCGTAGAGACTCAACATTTTATTGTGATTCAATTCTACCCTTTCTTTGAGGATTTATTGTGTTGATTTTCTGTTTGTGTTACACGACCGATTAGTCGGGATCTAGATACGGCTGTATTAGGTAAGCATTTTTTCTGGATTTCTTTTCCTATTGCCTGTGAAGCGCGTGAACGCCATGATGCTAACGTTTTTTTTCCATTATTTATAGAGGTTTCCACGTTCGTCATATAAAACCGAGGTCGTCGAATCTCTCATAGTTAGCCCTCACACACACACGATTGAGGTAATTATTGCTACCGTTTTGCCTAAATTAATGATTTAATGGCTTATCTGTGTTACCTTTTTTTGTGCATACCGCCATTTGCTTTTGCGTTCCACATGTTATCTCATCTACTCCATTTGATCTAATCCAAATTTTTATTTGATCATATGGGGAAGTTTTTATATTCTTTTAGAGATGATTTATCCCTATCTTTTTTTATATTCAAGTTGTCTGAACCCTAGTATCTTTTATTTGCCGATGGTCATTGAAAATTCATGGATAATTCTTTTTTTTTTGAAGAATTTGTTTTATAAAGGAAATATATTCATGCGACTATGGTTTTTATTAAAGTAAGGGGGCTTCGTTTAATGCGCACTGGATTATTTCAGGGCTTTTTCCGGAGGTCCACCATCACCTTTTTCCGGAGGTACACCACCTTCTTCCGGAGGGCGACCTTTACCTGCCGCCTCACCTTGTTCTAGTTCAAAATATAGTTATAATTATGACGCCACTGTTGGACATCCTATTATTGTCCCTCTGCTTGTGCAGGCCAAGTACCTATCGTAAAGTGTTTATTTGCCTGTGTTCGTTCCCTTTTTTGAAAGAAGCATTTAGAGCACTACTTGACGTTCGTAATTTTAGAATGTTATGTGAAATTAAATCTTTTTTAGTCTGTGTTGAAAATTCAACAAGCGCGTTTTATTTAACAGGTTTTGGGCCCAGTCCCGCTTAAAACCGCGATAAAACAGTGAGTGTTTGTTAATGTTTTTTTTGAAAAACACAAGAATGGCTGCGAATTACCTAGTGAATGGTCCTAAGCTTAGAGGACGAGAAAACTATGTAAATCATTGTTTGATGACAAAGATTTTTCGAGAAAAATCAGCTTATTGAAGAGTTTAATTTCTACTCGTTTGGATAATTGTGGCTCAATGGCACAATATGTAAATCAAATAGTAGAAACCAGCCAGAGATTTTTAGGTTTAAAAATTAACGAAGAATGGGTGGGATCGTTATTGTTAGCAGGATTGCCCGACAAATATTCCCCAACGATTAGGGCCATCGAACATTCTGGCATACCTATGGCGGCGGATTCCATAAAATTAAGTTGTTGCACATGGAAGCCGATGTTACCTCAAATGATAGTTCGTTTGGGAGAAAGTTGTATTCGAAATAGCAATATAAAAATAAAAGTCTGACAATAAAAAATAAAGTGTTTTAAGTGTAAACAAGTGGGACATTTACAAAATAAGTCTCCAAATGGTAAGACAACGTCGAATGCGTTCAGGGCTATTGCGGAACCTTTGATACGTCCGATGTAACGGAATATAAGTTATCATATATCAATCTATTCCGCTCTACTCAAGTCTATCTATTTATCAATGGTTTTCAATGTTCAGTATATTGACTGGTAGTGACACCTATCTGTGAATGGATATATTTCGCACAATTAACTATTTAAGGAGAACATGTACGCAGATTTATATCCATAATTCACGAATTCGTGTAATTACAGATTACTTTGTTGAAGTGAATGCCATCTGTTCGGAAGCGGGCTTATCTCGTATAGTTGGTAATTGAAGAACGTAGTGCGTTGTTCAATACCTGTAAAATTAGCATGTAATCTACAATAGATTGCTACATTTAGCGTATGTTGAATGTTTCCTTAGTTTGACGCGGGGTTTCCGATAGCGGTTGTCACATGGTTTACACTGCCCAATGAGAGCATTGAAAATCGAAATAGGTAGAACGTATAAAATTTTGGAAGCGAGGTGGTTCATCTTAGTGGTAACGGTCAAGCCGGTAAGTGCGAATGATTTGATCTTAAAATATTTTATTCATCCTGCATATTTTTCAATAGTCTTTTCATATTTTAAATACAGAATTGATAATCGTTCCTTATTCGGTTAACCATATTTCGCTTAAGTAAGAATTTAACACTTTTGTATTGCACTTTCAAGTGATTTGCGATTTCAATAATCTTAATTTTTTGTAGTGGCCTTTAGGTTTGAATACCGTTTTTTTTGGTGGATAATTGCGTAGCTTATTGGTCAAATTCGTGTAATTTGATAATGGTTTAATCCAAATATATAGAGAACGTAATTATTTCATCGTTTAGTGGTCATACATATGCTTTTACATATTTTCATTTAAATTGAAGTATTACTTGGGAGATTCTCGGTGCGAATTTTATATGTTTCTGTAAAGGGTAGTTAACTGAAATTGAGTAGAATTTCTCTGAATTTTCCTTTGTAGTATTGTTCATCATAGTTTTTTTTCAGGCATATTTCATTAATATTTCAGTTGATTTTGTAACACCAATCATTAGCATTTACCGGTCACGTTTCAACTATGATGTATCGACATTAATTTACATTTATGAGGGGTTGACTCACATATGTGAATTTACTTGTTTTTTCTATTTATCTTTTATCTTAATTTTTATTACGCATGCATTATAATCAACGATTATCGCATGCCGCAGCATGCTTAAAATTATGTTTATGGTGCGCCTACTTTTTTAAAGGTTGCTATAGAAACATTTGATCATGTCAAATGTGACAGATTAATATATTCGTCAATATAAATATCTCCTAAGTTTAATATTTAAAACATTTTTGAGATTATGATGCATTCGTAATAAAAAATAGCGAATGATATACGTGTATAAGAGGCCTTTAAAGCCCTTGCGACGTACAAAACACTCCGCTGCGCGTCGTGTTTTTAAATATGTCGCGCGTGCTTTAAAGGCCTTCTTATACACTTATATCTAAAATATACTATTATCTCTCAAGGCGAGTTAGAGATTACCTCGTTTTTATCTTTGATTAATTGAGACGTAATTTACGTTCAATTATTGTTT
>MU185465.1:45249-60724 GCA_016904865.1 Pissodes strobi | reverse complement strand
ACGTTCAATTATCGTTTATGTGCCAAGGGCCATATATATAGCTTAAGAAATAGAAATTACTTATTTGGAATCATAAGACTCGATGTAAAGAGAGGTTGTACCTCGATTTTTCTGTTTTTCAATTATCGTTTATGTGCCACGGGCCATATTAAAGAAAAGTAATAGAAATTACTTATTTTGAGTTATAATAAGACTCATTTATAGAGAGGTTATACCTCGATTTAAATATTTATCATAAAAATTAAATTATCTCTTGTTTAAATTTGCCGAGAGCCACTGTTTTAAACAAGTTGCATAATTTTCTTTTGAATTTCATGCCTCAAAGTAAGGAAGAGGAATATCTTGAGTAACAGTAGCTATTGATAATTTTTGCTTAACAGTAGTTATTTATAATTTTTACTTAACTGTAGTTGTTTATAATTTTCGCCCAATTTAAATTCATAATTTATGTTTTCGATTATACCTGCTGTAATCAATAAATTTTCAAATTGTTGATCACTTCCTCCAATCGTAATTGTCCAACTGAGATCCACAGGATATTTCTCTATATAATTTACTGGCGTTTTACACTGGTCTAATCTAAAGATTTGTTATTTTTTTTTTTCATGTCAACACTGCTGGAAACTACCATTGTCCACGTCATTGTGCCGGACCGGCGATACTGAGAGAACCTTATAAGTCCTAAGACATCCTTGAGATAGTTAACTCAGGAATAGGCAGAAGCAGGTCCCAGTAAAGGTCCCAATTCGGTTGCGTGGTTAGTTGGACAACATAGGTACGAGTTAGTAAAATAAAAAATTGTAAAGACCAATATTTATTTATTTATTCAAAATTTGTTAATCTTTTATACTAAATTTAATTTCATTTTCATCACATAACAAACTTATTTATAAACGGTATTTCAAGTAATGTTTGTAAACTGTATTTTCATTGTAAATTTTAATTGTATTGATCTGAATTATACTGATAACTGCAGTGCACATGGTACCATAAGTTGTAATTTAATCATATAGTTAATATATAATTTGTTTTTAAGTTGATTTCTTTGATTTACCGCAAGCTCTGTCGCCCTTTATAACGTTAACCGACAGAGGAATTAACCTAACTTACACCCTCAAATAAACTAAATAAATTAACTTTTGCTCTATCCTTACAAATTGGCGACTGAACTAGATAATCATTACAAAGTGGCGCTCAACTAATTAATTAAAATAATTTAATACCTTTTCATCCCAAATTGGCGCTTAATACATTTCATTACAGTATGTGGACTTAGGTGCAAGTGGTTATATAAGCGCAAGCACGAATGGATGGAGAACCGATCAAGTCCAGCTGTGCAAGAAATCATGGACCTCAATCAATCAAGGATTCCTGTAGAATATTCTGGTGATGTAAACATTACATCTACTGTTGGCAATCGTAAGTGCGATATATCAGTAAAGAATGTGCTATATACTCCAGGATTGACAACAAATTTGCTGTCTGTGAGTTAGCTGATAAATAACGGCAACACAGTCAACTTTTCAGATTCAGATAATTTATTAATGCTCAATATGTCAAATAAACATTTACACAAGTCAGAACAATATAAATACATGAAAAAAACTACAAAAACACTACAAAAACACACTACAAAACTACAAGCTAGAGTTTATACAGTTCCTTTTCTTTTTTCAAACAAACATAAAAATACTAAAATGATATTTAAAATACTAATAAAATTACAGATTAATTAAATAAAATTAAACAATCAATACACTTCAAAATATATCAAAATCCTAGCAGGTTACTCAAAAAATAAACGCAGACTTTAAGAATTCATCACAAGAATAAAATGCTTTTTGAACAATATAGTGTTTTATTTTAGTTTTAAACATCCAGACCTCTCAATTCACTAGGCAATTTATTGTAGAATTTTATTGCCCAGTAGTTGGGACCATTCTGACTTTTGCTCAAACGATAATGTGGAACCACTAAATTGTCCCTGGCACGAGTATTATAAGTATGGTAGTCACTGCCCAAGACATATTTCTGTAAGTTCCTCCGAGCATAAATCAAGTTCTCCAATATGAAAATACCAGGAAAAGTAAGTATTCCCATGGTAACGAATGCTGGCCGACAATCATACCGGTACTTCAACCCTGCCATTATTCTCACAGCCCTTCTTTGTAAAGCAAAGATTCTGTGAGCTTGTGCAGCATTCTCCCATGTTATCACTGTATAAGACATATGAGAGTGACACAAAGAGTAGTATGCAGTTTTGAGAACCAGCTTGGAGTCCTTTTCTGATAAGTTTCTCAAAAGGAAAATGTTACTAGCAAGTTTAGATGCCAATCTATCAATGTGAGGTTCCCAACTAAGTTTTAGATCTACCGTTATCCCGAAGAAACAAGCAGACTCCTCAACCTCCAAATCTGCAACATAGTCCCTCAAAGAATATATCATATTTTTAGTTTTTGTCTCATTTAAAACCAAGCCGTTGTTAGTAAACCATTGCTTTACCCTTGATTGTGTCTCACATGTTCTATCACTTACTTCATCTGCATTTTTACAATTGACTGTGACAGTAGTGTCATCAGCAAAGAGACTGAAACTGACTGATTCAAAGCTATCTGGCAAATCATATATATAAAAATAAAAGGGGACCTAAAACTGATCCCTGTGGTACGCCAACAGTCAATTCCAGGCCCCTCGAAGACACATCCCCCACTTTGACAGTTTGAGATCTGTCTTGCAGATATGATTCTACTAGTTGTATGCTTGTCTCATGAAAATTATAAGTGGAAAGTTTCTGCAGTAAGAGTTCATGTGAGACACAATCAAATGCTTTGCTCAGGTCACAAAAGACAGTGCTTGCATAATAATGACTCTCATATGCCTCCATAACAGTTGTTGTAAAACTATAACAGCAGATGTAGCGTTTTTGTTTTTCCTAAAACCATGGTGAGCCCCATTAAAAGGTCATACTTCTCAAAATGCCGAATAATTTGCTCAGCCATACATTTTTCATACACTTTTGATAGAATGGGAAGCAGAGAAATTGGTCTATAATTACCTTCATCATTGATATCACCCTTATTCTTATATATTGGAATGACTAGAGCATGTTTCAGGGAAGTAGGAAACAAACCATTTATGATAGCTAAATTTATAATTTTAGTTAATGGATATAAAATTAATTATTTAATTGATTTAATCAAAGGAACACTGAGGTCATGGATGTCACGACCAGATTTATTTTTTAAGTTATGGATGATGTGTCTAACTTCTATATAAGATACTTCCCTGAATTGAATTTAAATATTGGCCCCCTCAGCTCTTTTATATTTTTGTTTGGACACCTATTTAGATTTTTCAGTAATTCATGGGCAATATTTACAAAGTATTTATTAAAATGTTCGGCAGAAATTGTGGTATTTGTTGTATTTTTATTTGTTGATCGATTTTGATTGATGATAGACCATGCAGTCTTTGAAGGAGTAAATCTTTATTAAGTTATCGTTATGTGCTATTTTTGATAATCTAATTTGTTTTCTATACTCTTGTCTCGCATCATTACGCCGCCTCAATAAGTGTGGGGTTGGCATAACTTTATAAAAAGCATTCAGTTCATTCACTATTTTCCTAAGTTCTCTAAGATTTGAGTTAAACCAACCGGTTTGTTGTGGTTCTAAATTGTTCTTTAATATGTTAATTAACGTTTTTTCAGGAAATGCACCTTTGAAGCAGTTACAGATTTGATTCAAGAACATAGCGGTCTTTTCTTCCAAACTAAGCGACCCAACATCAATAAAATCCCATGATACCTTAGCAATTGCTGCATGAAAACATATCTTACCTTTATGAGTTATCGGTCGACAAGTCTTCCTACTTTCAGAGGAAGACACAGAAATATTTAGACCATACATACCTATCTCCTGAGCCAGATAGTCAGAAAGGTAAAAATCTGTACTCTCAACTGTGCTGTGTTGCTCTGCAAAATTTAGGAATATATTATCTATACAATTTCGGCCCCTTGTTTCGCAAAAAATCATCTGACTAAAACCGAAAGAAATTAAGAAGTCTTTTAGCCTGATGTCCTCTACACTATTTGAACCAAAATGGACATTAAAATCACCTGCCAAGATTATTCTTTTACTTACATCTATTTTGAACAACACTTTCTCCAAAATATACAATTTTTTTTTTTAATTTCCAGAGGGAGATCTGTAAATTGACAATACAAACAGTTTAAAATCATTTAAATATATACAACAGATTTCCAAGTCTTTTTCAACTGACAAACGTACTACAACTATTGTAGATTTTGTAAATATTGCGACTCCTCCTCTAATAAAGATTTGTCTACTAAATTGGCTGCTGAGCTTATATCGGGACATGTATACAGATTTTATTTCTTCTTCTACCATGCTGTGTTCACTGATACAGACAATATCAATGATATTTGGGTTTAAGATTAACTCCAGTTCATTGGTTTTATTCCGTAAGGATGTAACATTGTATTGAAGAAGTTTTAATGTTGCCCCATCGGTGACCTCTGGCTCATTTGAGGCTTTGTTGTTCGACGGCTTTGAAGATTCATAAAATGGTTTATTACGGCCCCTTCTGGCCAAAACAAACCAGTCCCAATAGGCCCTCATATTGATCGTGGCACCCCTAGTTTAAATGAAATTCTCTATTCATTTTTGGTTCCCATTTTCTCACATATACATTTTTGCAACAAACAAAGCATATTAATTGGAATAGCTGAATTACAGAGTGATGTTTACAAACTGAACATTTTAAAATCTAGAAATTGCTTGTTAGCATCATCAACTAATGTCGTTACAGGCGACATTTGGCATCGTAGTTTTGGGCACATAAATTGCAAATACCTGAACAAAATGAATAAAGGATTGGTAAATGGTCTCAACTATACAGAAATGGTTCAGATAGGACAAAAAATTGTGCAGTTTGCTGTGAAGGAAAGCAAGCGAGATTGCCTTTCAAAAATAAAGGTATCAGAGTGAAGAACTTATTAGAAATTGTGCAGGGCCGACGAGTGTGGACCGATGGAGACGAGATCTCTGGGTGGAGCCAAATATTTTTAAGTTTACGAAGATGACTACAGCAGGATGGCGTTTGTTTATTTCAGCAAGTCTAAAGATGAAGTGCTAGTTGTTTCAAACAAATGAAAAACATGGGTGAAAATCTAAAAAACCATGAAATAAAAATGCTGAGATCAGATAATGGTGGCGAATTTTGTTTAAAAGAATTTCCGAATTTTTTGATGAACAATGGAATCATTGATCAGAAAACAACTCTGTATACTTCAGAGCAAAATAGAATGTGTCATTGACTAAATCGAACAATCGTAGAAAAAGCATGCTGTTTGACGCGCACCTGGAAAAACCTTTTTGGGCCGAAGGCGTCACTACAGTTGTTTAGTTACGAAATCGATTCCTAGCCGCTGGTTTAGACAAGACACCGTATGAAATATGGACGGGTTATAAACCTGATATAAATAACCTGAGGATTATTGGTAGCACTGTAATGAGGCATGTGTCAAAAGAAAAAGGCTTAAGTGGGACAAAAAAGTCAGTGCAGTGCATTCGGATGGGTTACGAGGAGCACATTAAAGGTTACCGAGTATATGATCCTGCCAAAAATAAAGTATTTACCTGGAGAAATGTCATTATAATGGAAAACGCAAATGATGAAGTTAGTTGATAGGAAATAAAACCAGAAATAGCGAGGGTGAAAGGGATAATTTGAAGACATCAGTTTCTCTAGGCGACACTGATGAAATAGAAATTCCTAAATACCCTGAAGGTGAAATTTCTGAAAGTTCAAGTGAAAGTTCGGGAGAGCTCTGGGAAGGCTCCTCGACGGACGACACTGATAATAATGGAGTACCCGCAACGTTGAGAAGGTCATCTGAAAGTGAGGACTTTCAGATGACTGTTGAAGAAGCCTTATCGAGAACAGATAGTGAGCAATGAAAGCTAGTGGAGGGCAATTCTTCGATGAAAATGAGGCATGGGAAATGGTCGATCCTCCCCAAAGACAAACTATAGTATAGTGTAAGTGGGTGTTTAAGTGAAATAGCAATAGTGAAAATGAAGTGCGGTATAGAGCTAGGCTGGTTGCTAAAGGGTTTTCGCAAAAACAATGGATTGATTATGATGAAACTTTTTCCCCTGTTGCACGCCACTGTACTCTCAGATTGTTGATGGCTTTATCTTTAAAGAAATTAGTCATTTAGATGTAAAAACAGTCGTTTTAAATGGGTTTCTTAAAGAGGACGTTTTTATGGCTTTGCCACAAGGGTTCAAATCGGGTGATATTCAAAATAAAGTACTGAAAGTAAAAAGGGCAATTTATGGCTTGAAACAGTCTTCAAGTGCTTGGAATATAATGGTGGGTGGTTTTCTTAAGGGTTGAGGGTATTGTAAGTAAATCAGAATTCGAGCCATGCTTATATTTTAATCGCAGAGAAAGTGTAATAACCATTGTTACGGTTTACGTTGATGATTTCTTTATTTCTCAGGGAGATAAATGTTAAAGTCGAGATTAAGGATTTAGGACAGATTAAGAATTGTCTCGGCATGAGAGTGACTGTTGACAAAAGTAATACAACAGTAACATTAGATCAAGAGCAGTATATTGACCAAGATTGTAAAACGGTATCCACTCCCATTGAGACAAAATTTAATTTTGGTTCTAAAGAAAATGTAGATAATAAAGTTAATATGCCATATTGTGAATTAATTGGTAGTTTGATGTATATAGCAGTTTCAACAAGACCTGACATTGTTTTTTCAGGTAGTTATTTAAGTCAATTTAATAATTGATATAATGAGACCCACTGGAAACATGCATAATGTGTACTGAAGTACTTAAAGCATACCAAGAATTAGGGCTTAAAATTCGAAAATGATAGTGATTACCTAGAAGGTTTTGCTGATGCCGACTAGGCAAGTAATTCTTATGACAGAAGGTCATATATAGGTTTTTGTTTAATTTTTTCTGGATCTGCAATATCATGGGAAAGTCGAAAACAAAGAACGGTCGCTTTATCCAGCACGGAAGCCGAGGACATGGCGATTTCCGCGGCTGCCAGGGAGGCTATTTATTTAAAAAATGTTTTCTTGAAACTGTTCAATCCAAAAATTTTATTACTTTGTATAATGGCAATTAGAGCGCACAGAAGTTGTCAATGAACCCTGTATTTCACAATAGATCAAAACATGTAGATCTGCAGCATCATTTCATTAGAGAAGCTTTTAAAGAAAATGCAGTATAAATTCAGTATTTGCGAACAGCTGATATGCCTGCTGACGTTTTAACTACAGCTCACTATTGGACGTAAAGGTACATCTAGTTTGCGTATTTTTGGTATTCCATAAAAATGAGGTGTTTTGATATTGTGCGGTGTCAGTTTGAATCTTTCTATATCTTCTTTTCATTGCGCCGCCTTCCTTCGAAGGTTGGCGATCCAACTGGCAATAATTACTCGTGACACAGCTGCTCTGAAGATTTCGGATGAGGTTTTACTGAGCCATCGGCGTAAGTCCTTGAGCCAGGAATTCTGCCTTCTCCCTATTGACGTTTTCCCCTGAATTTTTCCCTCGATGATCAACCGAAGCATTTCATACCTATCTCCTCTCATTATATGTCCAATATACCTTAGTTTGCGCTCTTTGATTGTTAGCATCAGCTCCTTGTTTTTCTTCATTCTATTGAGAACTAGAACAGCCTATGCGTAATATTCTCCTATAAAGATACATTTTGAAAGATCATTGCGTTTTTCTAGCGGGGGCTTGAGGGTCCAGCTTTCGCAGCCGTACAGGAGGATGGAGAATACGTAGCAGCGTAAAGCATAAAGAAGTTCTTCATGTCGATAAACGTCCTCCTGGCCTGTTCAATCCTTGATAGTACCTCTTTCGTCGAATCGCAACTATTACACACTAGTGCCCCTAGATATCTGAAGGATGATACCTGCTCAACGATTTTGTTATGTATACGGAGGGCAGCTTGTGTTTGGGTTAGTACCTTCGAGAAAACCATAAGTTTCGTTTTGGGGATGTATTTATATGTAGTCCATAACACTTGCTGTACTCAACAATAACATCTACAAGTTGCTGGAGTTGAGGCAGGCTGCTGGCAAAAACGATTGTATCGTCGGCATATCTTATATTGCTAATTGTTTTGCCATTGATTTTGATTCCAGCGCTAGTGTTTTCAAGAGATTCCGCGAAAATGTTTTCCGAGTACAGATTAAAGAGCAGCAGGGATAATATGCATCCCTGTCGCACTCCTTTTCTTATGGCTATCTGCTCCGACATTTTGTTCTCTACCCTTACTTGAGCTGTGTGATGTCAGTAGAGTTCTCTAATGACTCGTAAATCACCTTCGTCTACGCCTGTTTCTCTGAGTATTTCTACTAATTTTTGATGTTGCACGCAGTCAAAAACTTTGTGGTAATCTATGAAGCAGGCGTGAATATGAGGGTATGTAGTATACTCTCTTAATCATCAAATTGGGACGCCTTTGGGTTTTTGGGTAATGCGACAAAAGTTGACCTTAGCCATTCCGAGGGTAATTTTCCAGATCTATAAATATCGTTGAACAGGTCTGTTGGCGGCTTAACCCTAAACCGTCTTTGTGGATTAAGAGTTTTAAGGTTTCAGCGTGTACCTCATAGGGCCCCACAGCTTTTCCATCCTTCTGTATTAGGATGGCGTGTTTTACCTCTTCTTTAGTGATGTTGTAACGGAATATTAGCTTATTCCGCTCCACTAAATTCAGTTCAATTACGAATGATTTTCGATGTTTGGAATATGAGTTGCCAGTGACATCTGTTCGCGAATGGGTATATTTCGTGCAAGTAATTATTTAAAAAGCCCAGGTATGCTGTTTAATACCTACAATTGGTGAATTTGTTTCACTGTAGATTACTATATTTAGTAGTGACATCTATTCGGGAATGGGCTTATCTCATGTGGTTGGTAATTGGAAAGCGTAGTACGCTATTTAATGCCTACAATTTATGCATTTAATTTACTGTAGATCACTATATTTAGTATATATTGGGTATTTCTTTCATTTGTCGCCGCGTGCTCTATAGTGGTAGTCACATGATATAAATTATCCAATTAAAACATCCAAAAAGCATAATTTGTTGAACGTCTTGAATTTTTCAAGCCAGGTCGTTTTATCTTTGTGCGACGCTCGACGGGTAAGTGGCTAATATTTAATCTTGAAATATTTAATTCATCTTGCAGTATATTTAACTAATTCTTTCATTTTTAAATACATAATTGATATTTGTTCATAATTCTTTTAGTCTTATTCGACTTAAACAAGAATTTAGCATTTTTATATTACATTTTTAATTAGCTTACATATTCGGTAATTTTTGAATATTGTGGTGACCGTTCGGTAAAAATACCGATTTATTGGTGAATATTTGCGTCTCTCATTAATCAAATTCATGTAATTTGAAAGAGGCTTAGTCCAAATTTACGGAGAACGTAATTATTTCATCATTTAGCGGTCAAGCACATTATTTTACGTATTTCCATTCAAATTGAACAGTATTATTTGGGGAATTCTATATATTCCTGCAAAGGTAGTAAATTGAATATTCAGTAGAATTTCTATGAATTTCCCTCATAGTATTGCTGTTTTTAATACTTTTTCCTTTCAGGCTTATTTCATTAAAATTTTAGTTTATTTGAAACATCAAGCATATAATTATTAGCACTTGCCCTGTCTCGTCTCAGCACTGATGTACCAACATTAATTTGCATTTTCGAGAGGTTAATCTCACATGTGTGAATTTTTCTGGTTTTTTTCTTATCTTTTATCTAAATTTCCATCTCAATGCGAGATAGTGATTATCTTATCTTTATCTTTAATTAATTGAGGCGTAATTACGCTCAATTATCGTTTATGTGCCAGGGGCCATATAAAAAAGTAACAGAAATTACTTATTTGGAGTTATAAGACTCGTTTATAGGGAGGTTGTATCTCTATTTTTCTATTTATCATTAAATTCAAGTTATCTTTTATTTGGATTTGCCGAGAGTCATTGAATTTAAAACGTAATTCCATAATTTTATTTTGAATTTTGCAAATTGAAATGCAAATGCAAATTGGTGGGAATCATCATATGGATTACCTATAAGTCCTAGATAACTTTAACTCAATTGAACTTGGGAACAGGCAGAAGCGGTTCCAGTGGAGGTTCAAATACGATCGCATGGTTACAGAATAACTGAACGAAGTTAAGTATCAGTCAGTCAGAAGATAAATTTATTGTAAAGACCAACTATCTGTTATAATTATTTTTTTTTATCTTTTAATTTTAATTCTCATCACTATTTAAAATAATTTCATCAATTATATTTGTAATTTAATTATATTGATAATCTTCATTTCACATGATACCATCACTCATATTTGTAAATTAATTGTAAAATTAATATATTGTTGTTTGAATTCCTTTGTTTAATTTATCGCAAGATTGAGGTCTGTGAGACACGAATTTTAAGCGCAAATTTCTGATATTCTTATCTTTATAGTTATTGATATTTAAGTATTCAGATTCAGTTCGCATTATCTCTAGGAACTCTGGCGCCCAAAATATAAAACTCTCTGTTAATAAGAGAACATCGAACAACGCCCGAAGAAAATTAAAACAAGTCTCATGGATACAAAATGGCGCACAATGCTATACTTGATTAAATAAATTAACTATCATGACAAATTGGTGACTGAGCTAACTTTCGCTACAATATTAGGACTCGTCTCGTTGATCTCTGGAGGGGTTGTTCTGGTCCTTTATCACTAAACATCTTTGTAACATACTCTTTCCAGCACTTCAATTTTTCATGAGGTCCCACGAGTATTTTGTTGATATTGTCTTTCAGTATTCCGCTGCTCTTTTTGCGATTACTGCCTGTCATTTCCTTGATCTTTTTATGTACGTTATGTAGGTCGTGTTTTTGCTGTAGTTGTTCGATTTCACCGCCTCTCTCCGCCAGATAGTGTTCTTTTGCTTCTCTGCATTTTCTACGAATAATTTTGTTTAGCTCTCTGTATCTAGCCTCGCTTTTTGTTTTGTGCTCTCTCCGCTCTTCCATCATTTTTAAAATCTCGTCTGTCATCCAGGGTTGTTTTTTCGTTTGTCTTTGGAAACCAATATCTTTTGTTTGTGTTTCTAGTAGTGCGGTTTTCATCTCCGTCCATTTCTCCTCGATTATTGTGCTCGGCTCGATTCTCTGCAATCTTTCTTCAAGTCTTTGCGCGGCTGTCATCTTCATCGACGGGTTTTTGAGTTTCGTTATGGCTATACATTTTGATGGTTAGGACGGTTAATATGTTTGAATCGACGCATCTTGATTTCCATTACAACTGGATTGTGGTCGCTGTTTACATCCGCTCCAGGATATATTTCTGCTATTCTGACCGAATTCTGGAATATTGTATTTATTAATACGTAGTCGATCTGATTTCTGACTTGATGTTCTTAACAGTCGGCAAGGAACTTCCACGTATACAGGAGGTGAGGGTGTAGTTTAAAAAACGTGTTCACCACAGATAGTTGCTGTTCCGTGCAGAATTGCACAAGACGGTCCCCTCTGTTGTTCCTGTCCCCGAGAACATTTCCCTCTGCACCAGCTCCAACCTTGGCGTTAAAATCACCTATAACGACTGTTATCTCGCCTTTCATTGTCAGTTTCATAAACCCTTCTAATTCGGTGTAAAACTTTTCGACCATGTTATCTTCTTTATCCTTTGTCGGAGCATATACATGTACAATGTTCATTACTCTATGAGAAGTATTGATCTTCAAAGCCATTAAGCGATCCGAGATGGGAAGGAAATCGATGAGCGATTTCTCAATTCTGGAGGATATGAGCGTTGCCACGCCATTGTAGTGGTTCGGGTCGTTATTACCTGAGTAGTAGAGGACTCCATGTTCCGTTTTTATTTTTCCCGCTCTGGGCCATCGCGTCTCACTCAGGCCAAGAATTTCTATATGTAGCCGATTTATTTCCATGTCCACGTTGGCCAGTTTTCCAGCTGTATAAAGACTACGTACGTTGCATGTAGCGATTTTGGTTACTCTATGGTATATTTGAAATTTTGTGTACAGGGGGATTCTTCGCACCCTCTCCCCACTGAAGGGCTGCCCCGGACTGAGGGTCTTTTTCGAATTTGCCTCTGCCATTTTGGATATTTTGGGATACTCAAATGAGCATTTAATGCACTGGTTTCCCGTTGCCTTCTGCATCCTTATGCCTTTGACCATTTCCTGGTTCCTCCGCCTTCGAGACCAGTTTCTCAGTCTCAGGACAAGAGTGCCCTTACCGATTACCGATACCAGCTCTTCCGCCCGAAGCCGTTCGCCAGTAAATGCTTATTCTGTCAATCATAAGGTTGTCTGAGAGCCACGTCAGTTATCTAGCAGGTTCACCGGATGACCACGGTCATCGCACGCGCAGGTGTGGTTGACATTTGGGCTGTTGTCTGTTTATTTCACACTTCGCCCCTTAGACCCCTTTTCTATATCGTTGAACTGATTTTTGTGTTTTTTAACATATTGGATATCTGTCTTTCAAAACGTTCTATTGAATCTTTGTTTAGTAGTGGGTAATTACCGTCATTTAAAAGAGACATTACCTTTTGATCGTACATTACCTTTTGATCGTAAGTAATGCTTACTACGGTTGAATTACCTTTATTGGCTGGAAGAATTTTAATAGTGTTATCTCTTTTCAATGATTGTAATGCTCTTTATTTTGTGTATGTTAAGCTTTTTTTCTAGTGTAACTTTAGTTCTGACTATAAATTCGTCCTGATGTATTTCTGATAAGTTGTGTGCTGAAAGGGCATCAAACTTAGACACGCGGTGTAACTGAGTAATTAAAAACTGTAGAAAGAACAAAATGATCAACATCAGGCAATATTCTGTTAGACAAATTGATTACAGTTTAGTCATAGTGCAAGATTCGGTATTAGAAATATATACCCTCATCTGTTATTTGACGATGGCAAAGAATATATGTGAGATAATATATACATTGATAAGTCGCAAATGGGTTGCCTAGCTAAATCGCGTGCCGATGCCGTTAAATAATATAAATTATAATTAACTTTTTTGGAACAACTTCCCCGATTTGTTATTCAAAAAAAAAACGAGCATTAGCTGAGAGAATATAACACAAGGAATTGGAGAAATATAGGTTGCTTAATTTCCTCTCAGCACAACTATGAAGTTGCCAGGTATAAACAGGTGAGCAAGCGTTATTAATATACCCTGAACAGTTCGTGAATCGAATTTTTCATGAAATGAAAGCTTATTTTGTTCCCTGCCCAACAGTATTAGGTTGCGTTGGCAAAAGTTTGTCACATCCATCGTTGCCTAGATTTTATATGTTAGGTTTTGACCGCGAACGTGGAGTGGAGAGTGACGGGGATCTAGACAATCCAGAGAAGCAGGTGTGCGCCAGGCAGCTGCTGAGTGAAATAGGAGAGGACATGCTCCTTACTCCGTGTGATATTCTTACGTACACCATTCGTGAAAATATCGATCTTGGCGAAAAATTACATAGTTAATGTAATATATTAAATTTAGATTCTGCATTTTGTATTATGATTAGTTGTATCAAGTATCCTTTCATATTGTTAATTAGCAGTTGTTGATTTTTGACAATGTGGTGTCAGTGTCAAGTAATTTCTGATGACTCTTGTAAATAAATTAATTATTCTAAAGTTAATTAACAATATGAAAGGATACTTGATACAACTAATCATAATAAAAAAATTTAAAATCTAAATTTAATATATTACATTAACTATGTAATTTTTCGTCAAGATCGATATTTTCACGAATGGTGTACGTAAGAATATCACACGGAGTAAGGAGCATGTCCTCCTCTCTTTCCTTCAGCAGCTGCCTGGCGCACACCTGCCCCTCTGGAGTGACGGGGGTCACTCTCTGATTGATTGTAAAATTTGATTTTGTAATTATCTTTTTTATATTTATTAATAAATAACTCCGCTATACCAGTCCCAATCCTGGGGTCCCATCATGAGAGGGTAAAGGAGAAGGGTTTGAGGAGTAACACCTCGCAAAAAAAAACAGGGTTCGTCTGGCCCGGATGATAGCACCCTGTAAGGGCCCCTTCCTAGGCGACAGGTGGTCAACGCTGGACAGAAAATATCTGGAAAGCGGAGGAACAAAAAGGGGAAGATTGGTCTACAAATCCCGAAAGACAACCGATCTAGAGGAAGAAACCCTTGAACAAAAATTACTCGGTCCTCCAGATTGGGGGGTTCAGGCGTCAGGCTAGTTCCCTGTCACTGGTCAAAATCTCAAACTTACTAAAAAGCCTAATACATGCCTCGGGAGTTCGGACGGATCACATGGAAAACGACACAAGCTATGAAATAGTATATTATTTTATATGGAGGAAAAGTAATACTTTTCATGGCGCGCTCGTGTTTAACAACCGAACGGAGTGAGGCTGGTAATAGAGAGCAAGCCATGAAAAGTAACTTTTCCTCCAAATAAAATATGCTGTTTTTTCTTCAAATGTCGACAAATTAATCCAAAAACGTCTCTTTTTAATAGTAATAATAATTATTATTAAAGATAAGTAGGTTCGCAAGGCGGCTTAGACCGGTGCGATGTCGGTGAATAAGCTCAGGTTGTTGCTATAGTAATGTAACATAAAGCTGTCAGTGGACACTGTCAACAATAATTATATTTTTAAAATTGCGTTTTCGATTGCATTTTAATTCCGTATTGACAAGCAGTTATTGAGTAAGCTCGATTAAATAATAACCAATTTGTTCCTAAATTAGTGATTTTTAGAAATGCAGTCACAAATTGAGTGATAAATACAAATTTTAGTTTAATAACTCTTGAGTTGTTGACGCTTATTTTGATGTTTGTTTGTATTGTATCTATGTTGCTATGACAACACTTTTACCTCCGCCGGCGGAAAAGTGAAAAGTAAAGCTCCGGCGGAGGAAAAACGAAACTTCACTGCCGCCTACACAGTCGAGTAATGACGAATTTACTGACGTTTGAAGAAAATAGTTATTTGTGTATTTAGAGCGCAAAGTAATGGATTGCCGCTTGAGAAAGAATGTTACTGCGCGACGCGTAACGGAGCGCAGTAATCTTTCGAAAACGGCAATCTTACTTTGCGCTCGAAAAACACACAGAACTTTTTCTACAGCCCCCTTTTTTTAAATTAAATCCACATTTTTCTCTACTTATTCTGAAATTTGCAAATGACTGTCAGTTTTGACATATTATATTCGGGCTTCGGGCATGATACAATAAACGTAAGGTATGATATCGCGCAGGCGACGATTCGTCTGTGACGTCATTGCGAGCTTTGTTTGGCGCTGCGCGCCGGCCGGCGTTTACAACATGAACGAACGTGTGCTTTGCATTTGAGATTCGTATGTT
>MU185465.1:0-45239 GCA_016904865.1 Pissodes strobi | reverse complement strand
ACAACATGAACGAACGTGTGCTTTGCATTTGAGATTCGTATGTTTTAGATTTAAATTTTGTTGGCGTTACGGTTCCTTAGACGATGTTTGTTGGTATTTTTAATTAAAAAACGTTTAATTATGAGGTGTGCTGTGGACGGATGTAAGGTGGATAACCAAGGCAAAAACATTGATAGGAATATAAGGTGTTTCACTTTTCCCAAAGACAAATTTGTGTAGTAAATGGGTTCACCTGTGTTTTCGTAAGGATAAATTTAATAAAACTTCTGCACGTATTTGCTCAAAACATTTTGAGGAAGATGACTATGTACAGGGTGGCCCGTTTAAGACGGGCCTATACCTTATCTCGAAGACTACGATGGTTGCAAAAAAAATTAAAAACAAAAGTTGTTCCTAGTAAAACTATCTTTACTTTTTTGTATTTTTTTAATCTTTACTTTTTTATATGCAGGGTGGTCAAAGAACGTTACACTTTTTTAAATGAAACAACCTATATTTTATTACATTTTTGGATTCTACTTAAAATTCTAAGCATATTAAATTTGATGTATGATGTTATACCTATAGAGTTAGTAGTTTCACAGCTATAAACAGTTGAAAATCGGTACTGTGGCTTCTTTTCACATTGGTAGCAGGAAGACCATTAAAGATGGAGTAAAATTAATTCCACATACCTATCTTAACTTTCCAAGAGCTATCTGATGGTGCTAACTGATGTTACCTACAGAGGTACCAGATTTGGTACCCATGGTACCACCTGCCAATGGTACCTACCGTGGTACCAGATTTAGTACCCATGGTACCACCCGCCAGTGGTACCTACCGTGGTACCAGATTTGGTACCCATGATACCACCTGCCAGTGGTACCTACCGATGTCCCAGATTTTGTACCCATGGTACCACCTGCTAATTAGTACCGTCAGATAGCTCTTGAAAAGTTAAGATAGGAATGTGAAATTAATTTTACTCCCTCTCTAATGGTTTTGCTACCATCAGGATTTGATAAATTTAACAATTTATAAAAAAAGAAAGATGACTAAAATTATTATTTAAGAAAAAATGTTATTATCGATTTCCTTTTTTTGCTGTCGATTGGCCAATACTCAATAAACGTTTTTTAGATAAAAGTAAAAGTTTATTACGTTTCTCAAAAGATGCTGTTTTTAATACAACTATTTTGATCCATTCATCATAAAAGTTATGTTGAATATTATTTTTTTTTATTAGTATTTTTATAGTATTAATATGTAATAATTAGTTTTTAATTTCACCCAGGACACAAATTTTCGTAAAAAATAGAGAAAATAGGTAAAACATAATGATTATGTGCCTATAATCGTATGTATTTCAATAGAAGCCAATCACGCAATGACGTCAATGCGCGGAGCGAACGAATTTGAGACGGTTAGGTATCATACCTCCCGTTTATTGTATCATGGGCTTCGGGCATATTTAGAACAGGAGTGCCAGCAACAAACTGTACAAACGCACGACTGTCATTTATTTATCTTCGGTTTCCATGACCATTCATAGCACACTCGACGGAAAAAGTGAGATTTTTCTTTTCCATGTTCGCGCTAGAGCGCAAAATAAGGATCCACGGCATTCGTCGATTTTGCGATTTCATTTGAATTTGGCAATTAGTTATTTTGCGCGCGGCTGTAGAAAAAAGGAATTTGAATATTGAAACTTGGAATGTACAAGGAATAAAAGGAAAAACGAAAGAAACAACCCAGAAACTACTTAGCTTGAATATGGATGTGGTGGTTTTGACTGAGACAAAGAAAAAAGGCACTGGCACAGCAGTCATGAATAATTATTTACATATATTTACTGTAGTCCCAAAATATGAAAGGGCGAAGAGACGAGTCTCTATCATGATACACAGGAAACATCAGCGTAAAATAACCGACTTCGAAGCGATAAATGAAAACATAATTAGGGTCCACTTCAACATAAACCAGAAACCAGTGACGATACTTATAATATATGCAATATCTGACGAAACAATAACAACTAAAGACGAATTTTTTGAACAAGTAAGCGATGAAATTATAAAAAAAGGAATATCAAGAGAACTGATAATACTTGGAGACTTGAACAGTAGAGTCGGACGTAGAATTGGTGATAACATGGTGGGCCCCTATGGAGAAATAAATCAGAACGACAATGGTGAAAGCCTGATTGAAATATGCCAACACCATCAACTAAAAATAACAAACACAAGGACATTCATAAATACACATGGATACAGCATACGAGAAACCTGAAATCATTGACTATGTAATAGTAAAACAAAACACTACGATACAAATAAACGACGTAAGAGCATACAGTGGAGTAACATGTGTAATGATGGAGATCATTACATAATCAGGGCAAAAATGATACTGCCGTTTAGATCTAAAAGGAATAAGGACGAAATGGAACAAGGATTTGAAAAGGTAGAAAAAATAGCAACCAGGCAGTATAATCTAAATAGCCTGACCCACGAAAGTACACGAAATCTACACCAACGCTAGATGAGAAACTTTCTGATATAACACACCAATAGCCAGTGGAAGAAGTGTATGGAAACATTGTAAATAGTATTAAAAGCGCTGATGAGGAAGCAACTGGATTGAAAACTGGACATCCAAGCAAAAAACTTTGGTGGAACGAGGAAATTAAAGTATTGGTAATCAAAAAAGGCAATTATATCAAAAATGGTTAAATACCCAACAGCAGGAAGCTAGAGATCGATTCCTATTTGGGTGGAAATAAATGCTCAGAAGCGTGAAAGTTCATAAAAAACGTGAGATCAAGCGAGAAGAATCGAGCAAATATCCAAATTATACTAATAAAGAAATGGATTGGTCACTACAAAAAGCTGCTTATCGAAGATAGAGATGAATATCTGATGAGTACACCAATAGAAGTACTTATTGAGGGCGAAAAAATTATTGTCGACATTACTACAATCAAAAATACAGTAAGACAGCTGAAAAATGGACGTGCTGCAGGTCCAGGAGAGATCCCAGCAGAACTACTCAAATGTGGGTCAGACAAACTCTTTCAACAACTAACTTGGTGTATAAACCAATACCTAAATGGCGCTCCTGTACCGGAAGTGGAAAGAAGCATATATATCTTCTATCCACAAAAAAAGGAAATAAATTGGACTGTTCCAATTGTTCGAGCTGGAAGAACGTGTACTGATAACATTTTCTGTCTAAAACAAATAATAGTAAAAGGATCAAGCACTAACCAAGAAACCCACTTGATGTTCATATAGATCTACAAAAAACCCTACGATACGGTTCCTGTGAAGAACCTGTGGAAAGCCTTACAGGAAACCAATCTTAGCCACACCTTAATAAAAGCCCTTAATAACTTTTACGATGGCTCAACATCAAGAATAAAGATTGGTAATAGCCTATCGGAAAATTTTTTCGTAAATAAAGGTCTGCGTCAGGGCTGCTGTGTGTCGCCCACATTGTTCAAAGTATAAGTACCAATGGAAAAGGAAATGTAACGGAATGGGTGTTGACCTAGGAAAAACATGCTTATATACTCTACAATTCGCTGATGAACAAGTTATCGTAGCAAGTGACAAGGATGATATGGCTCGAAAACTGCAGGAAGAATATAAGAAATGGGGATTAGAGATTAACACACAGAAAACAAAATACCTCCCCATAGGAGCAGAATCATCTAACATCCAACTAGACACGGAAGAGATAGCGGCATGCGGGGAATATACATATCTGGGTGTAGATTTCGACACAACAGGAAAAAAGGATCGAGAAACAAAAAAGAGAATAACACAAGCTAGGAGAACGATAGGATGTCTGAATGGAATACTCTGGAGCAGCGAGATTGGGAAACGGCGTAAACATAATATATATGAAACTCTGATTAAGAGCAGCTTAATTCATGGAGCAGAGACGTGGAGAATTACAAGAACAAAATCGAAGGCAACTTGAGGCGACTGAAATGGATGTGCTTAGACGAACATTGGGAATATCCAGAAGGGATAGAATCCGAAATGACGACATCAGACAACGAATGGGAGTTGATGGGTCACTGACAACAGACATTGAGAGAAAACAACTGATATGGTACGGACATGTTCAAGGGATGGAAGAAACTAGATTGCTCAAAATAGCGATGCAGTGGATACCACCACATCGTAGAAAGCGAGGAAGACTCAAAAAAACATGGAAAGAGGGAATGGCCAAGGCAATGAGTACTAGAGATTTAGAGATCTAAGATAAGAACAATGGTATAACAGGAATGAATGGAAGTTAGGCATCGGACAACGGCGGACTCTATTTGTGTAAAAGATCTTATAATGCTACGCATTGAAGAATGGCAGCAAATTGATCAAGGTCATTGTATACGGAACCTTATTGATGGGAGGCCAAAGCGTATGGAGGCTGTCATTTGAGCACGTGGAGGAAACACTCGTTACTGAGATATTTGTTACTGTTACTGTTATTGTTTATTATTATTGTTATTTTTTAAGTGTGCTTTTATTTAATGCCATTTTTGTGCTTTGAGTTTAAGGTTTTAGATGTTTTTATAGGGGGTTAATTAAATTTTGTTAAAAAAGTTTGTACTGTTTCATAAAAAAAGAAGTATGGGATGATTGAACAAAACTCTCGCTGTCACTCTCCATAGCAACCTTAGTTTTTCGCACAGAAAAATGATTAAAAATTTGCTATTTTCCACGAAAATAAAGATATTGAGGCGAACCAAAAACAAAAATGTTAAGAATAGATGTGACATGAAAATTAAAACTTAATTTAGAACAATTTACTGCTTCGCCACTCCACAGAGTGTCTTAAACTTATGGTGAATAACAACCTTTGGTTTAAACTTATTTATTATAAACGTACGTCTATTTTTTAGTAATTTTTTAACATGTGAGCGATTCTCCATTATCTAATACACACCCCTCAAAAGTCTTGGACCCCTAACTACTTTTCTCATAAGAGGCAATACAAACATGTCCGCCTGAAAACATGCATATCTACTTTAATAAATAAGCAAACAAAGTCATTCAAAAAGAAAAATGCTAAAAAAAGATGAAGCTACAAATGTATTACAAAATGAATCGACTTCGGTAACCAGTGGGCTATATGTAGAGTGTTGAGGGTTTTTAAATAAACATAGATTTTTGACTTACCCGGTATGAAACAAAAACTCAAGTTTGACTAAGGTCTTAGGGATGGATAACATTGCCAATAATTTGTATATAATGCAATGCCAAAAATTTAGGTCAAAATTGAAGATTCTTTTAAACCGAGTGAATTCAATATTTGGGCTTTTTCTGAAAACTCAACACTCTATATCACTGGTTACGGCAGTACATTCAGTACATTCATTTTGTAATACATTTGTAGCTTCATGTATTTTTAGCATATTCTTTTTTAAATGACTTTGTTTGCTTATTTATTAAAGTAGATATGCATGTTTTCAGGCGGACATGTTTGTATTGCCTCTTATGAGAAAAGTATTTAGGGGTCCAAGACTTTTGACGGGGTGTGTATATATAGAATAATCTTCCAAATTCATTTACATCCGACATCAACTAATAAAGTTATTTGCGATTGAAATTTATCGAAAAGTTGCCTTAACGTATTTAAAAGTCAATAGCATGAATTTTGGAAAGCACTTCTTTTCAATGTTTGCTCTACAAATGGAAGTTTCCAGTTTTTAGATTTGCTTCCAAATAATACAATATTGCGTGGGAGATGAAATTCGTTTATAATATCAAGTGTCATGGATGCTAAAACATCCAAAATATATTACCATATTCACTTACCCTTATAAATATTTCGGCCAATTTTCCCGCAATGCGCAACTGCAAAATTTCCCACGATTTTCTCCTTGTTCGCAGCATCTGCAGCGCGTAGTCTCTTGACACACGTCAATATTTTCCCTGTTACAGAGGCAATTAGGCGATATTTCTGCGAGAAAATCTAACAGGTTGTTCATTCACAACATTAAATTTTACATTTATAATTTATTAATTAAACTGAAACCATTCCAATTTCAAATTACATCTGTTGTTCCGAGTTAGATCGGTTAAATCAGTGAACTTACGGGGGCACACCTACATAGGATTATTTACTTATTAAAATAAGTGGCGTGAGTTCCACAGGTATGTACAATTTACCTGATTTATGATAAACAGTATAGGGCGAAACAAAGCAGGGATTTAGGATAACAAGTAATACGTTTACAGTCCAGAGAAAAAAACTGAGCTTTTGAGAAAGCTGGAATTATAGTATTGATATTACTACCAAATCTCTTTTTCACAAATAATTATTCCTAAAAGGTCAGTTTTTGAGGAAATCTTCTGCCGATTTCCTCCTGTTGGCTTGTCCTGAATAAAATATAGTTTGCAAGATAGATAATGTATATTAATTTATAATAATATATTCTTTCTTCGTTCGACTACACTGCATTACTGCATAGTTTTTGTCCATGTTTACGTAACTTAGGAAAGCTAACTCTATACACTTCTAAATAGCTATTAAATGTACCTAGACTTCTGATATCTGATTGAACTCTCATTCACTTAAACCATCTTAATTTTTCTGATTTGAATTGAGTGAAGCGCGGAGGAGAACTAATCATACTACACTGCTGGACAAAAGTGTGCAGCCGTCGACACTTTTGGTCCAATTTACGGATCTATTCAAAGAAAGTAAGCTACTAAAAAATAAAAATGCTGTCATGGTAAGAAATGCCACATGACTAAAACCCTAAAAAATAATGAATTAAATTTTGAGCAAAAATTGAGATTAATGACTTTTTTGTTGAAATTGTCCATAGGCAAATATGAATGAATGAATATTCCTGTTATTTATAGAGATATCGAAATTTCTTAAACGAAATTTTAAATTATGTATGCCTATTTTATGGACTTTATTTTTTGCAAAACACATATCTAAATTACAAGATTATAAACATATTTCTTAGTGTAGTCTGATTTTAAGTTTCTTTGGAGTCATACATAATCCATTTAGCCTTTTGTTGAAACAAGAATTTCGCAGATATTTTTTAAGCGCTGTAATACATAAAAAGTTATTTCATTCCTTGCACAGGTAAAGTTGCAAGTATAGCCAACAATATTTTAATATTTGGTAGCGCGTCTTTTCACAATATGCCAAACCACTTAAGGCATCTTTTGGCCACTCGCTTTTTTCGAGTCTAGCAATTGTTATGTACCAAAATTTCGGTTCCGCTTTCAATTCCTCAAGCGTATCTCTCAGGTCACTTCTATAAAACACTACTAAATCTTCAAATTCTTTCATAGTGACATAAGAAAAGTTAAGGGGATCCGTCGGCAATAAATTTTGAAAACCAACCAATAGCAGCTCAGCAATTTATGTGTAGAAAATCTACCTTTCAAATTATTTATGAAACTATCTAAGAATTGGATATAGATTGATATCCGATAGTAATCTTCAGCAGTACCAATATTTATATTGCATCTTTTCGTCTGAGAAGTACTAACCCGCGGTTTAATTAAAGAAAAGTCAAACTTTTCGGTTCGTTTCTGAGCATTCAAGAATGACATTAAATTCTTTATCTGCATTTTATCTGAAATTTCTAATTTCTTGTTCAGTATCTTCTGCTAAATTTGTTGCCTGCCTTAAATCATTATTATCATATTAGTTCTCAAATTTATAAGCTTCTTAACTATTGCTGTAAAAAATCATTTTCCTTTAACATCTTCTTCTTCTTCTTCTTACGGTGCCGTCTCCATCATTGAAGGTTGACGATAATCTGGGCAAACTGAGTTCGATCTTGGGCTACTCTATAAACAATGCTTGAACGTCCAAACCAGTCCAATCTCTAATATTCTTGAGCCATGAGTGTTTCTTGCTACCTATACCACGTTTTCCCTCGATCTTTCCCTGCATAATCAATTATTGCAATAACTGATACTTGGTATTGCGAAAAATGTGTCCGAGATAGGCTGTCTTCCGGCGTTTGACGATTTGCAGCATTTCCCTTTCCCTGCTCATGCGCCTCAAAACTTCCGCATTGGTTGCGTGCTCTGTCCATGAAATTCGTAGCATTCTTCTGAAGACCCACATCTTAAATGCTTCTAATCTGTTCAGCGTGGCGGCCTTCAGTGTCCATGTCTCCACGCCATATAGCAACACCGAGTGGACATAACATTTAACAAAACGATAGCGCAGTTCCAAATTAAGGCTTAGATTGCTTAATAGATTCTTCATGTTAAGAAATGTTGTTCTGGCCTGCTCTATTCGGCTACGTGTTTCCACGTCTGGTTCCAGGTCTGCTGTTATCCAGCTTCCAAGATATTTTAATTTATCGACCTGTTGTATTTGTCTACAATATATTATTATATTTGACTGCACCGGTGTTCTGCTTATGGCCACCACCTTGGTTTTAGTTATGTTAATTTTTAGCTCTAGTTGGACTCCTTCAGTTGTGATTTTCTTCATTAAATTAAATTAATGACAAGGTGACGATTAATCTTGATACCATCGCTTGCGTCCTGCAGTGCACGTTCGAAGATATTCTCAGAGTATAAATTAAAGAGAAGTGGAGAAAGCACGAAGTGGGAAGCTTTCTGTATTGCTGTTTGTAACTCTCACAGATGCAGTTTGATTTTTGTATAGCTTGGTAATAAAGCTCATATCGTACACGTCGATTCCCTTGTCCTGGAGGAACTTTATTAATTCCGTGTGGTTGACACAATCAAATGCTTTATTATAATCGATAAAGCAGATGTATACGTCTTTCCGTTGGTCTCTGCATTTTTAAAGTAGAACTATGAGACTAAAAAGTGCTTCCAGAGTACCGAATCCCTCTCGAAACCCAAACTGACAGCTGCTGATATCTCTTTCGCACTTATTATTGTAGATTCTTTTGTGTATGATTTTCAAAAAAAGTTTAAGGACCTGACTCATCAAACTTATCATTCGGAATTGATCACACTTAGTGGCATTTTGTTTTTTCGGTATTGGTATAAACGTTGAATGTAGCCAGTCCTCAATTCTTACGAGTATGTCAATGCTTTCTTTATCACACAGCTTAATGATATCGTTGTTATTCAAACAACGATGATATCTATATACAATTCATCTGGACCCGGTGCTCTGCCCGTTTTGCATAACTTAATTGTTTTTACCACTTCAGACCTAAGTTTGACCCTCATATTGTTCGTGAAATATTCTTGGGCCGTTATTTGAAAAGAGTTTTTCCGTGTGTGATTCTTCCACTGTTCGAGTATTTCTTGCGGGTCCGTGATAAGCGTTGTTTGATACTCCTTTATTCAAACAACGGTGATAAGTTTATCGTTAGCTTTTAAGCCTTGTGAGGTTTTGTGTTTTTACTCGCCCCGTTGCTTCTGTTACGACTTTGTGGACTTTAAAATGGTCGTGCTTGCTTTTCAGTTCCTCTATTTCTCCACATTTGTTCCTTATTCAGTTCTTCTTTGTCCTCCGGATTTCCATTCTTAATCGTCCTTGCAATTGCTTGTATTCAGCTTCATTCCGGTTTTTGTGTGTTCTTCTTTCTTCCATCAGTTGCAGTATCTCGTCTGTCATCCACTTTTTCTTTTCCCTGTTGTTCCCTTGGCCGATCACTTTATTTCCACTGCTGAAGATGGTTTCCCTGAATTGAATCCAGCAAGTTTCTATGCTGTTTGGTTCCATTGCATTTCGTAGCTTTGGTATCGCGACATTTATTCATGTTCTGACTTTGTCTCTTGCTTCGTTATTTATTAGATTTGCTATGTCAAATTTCTTTCTTGTGGTTTGGCGGATGTTCTTCAATCTTACTCTCAACCTTGCTATCACTGGGTTATGATTGGAGCCAATATCTGCACCGGGATAAGTCTTTACGTCCTGCAATCCATTCCTATACATTTTTCTAACGAGCACATAGTCAATCTGGTTTCTTATGATATGGTCCTTGGTGTGTTGGGGTGATTGTCAAGTGTATAATCTCCTTGGGGGTAGTTTAAACCAAGTATTAGCTATGGTCATATTCTCTTCCTGGCAGAACTGCACCAGGTCATCACCACTTACGTGTCGTTCACCTAGTCCGAACTCCCCCACAATGTCTGTAACACTGCCTTTTTCAACTTTTGCGTTAAAGTCTCCTAGTATAATTAAGACTTCATTTTTCTTGACGATCCTTATCAACTTTTTCACTTCCTGATAAAGTTGCGCTACTTCGGTATCTGGCGTGTCTGTTGTCGGAGCGTAAACTTGAATGATGTTTATGTTGACTGGGTGGCTCTTTAACTGTAGGAGGGTCGTTCTGAACAAAATTTATTACTGATTTGTTTGTTTGTCCCCTTACTATGAAACCTACACCGTTATAATGGTTTGGGAGGTTGTTGCCAGAGTAGTAGAGGGATACACACTTGCCACTATTATGCCATATTACCTCGCTGATACCAAGAATATCCAGGCTAAATCATTCCATCTCGTTGATTGCATTATCGAGCTTGCCTGCCATGTATAGGCTCTTGACATTCCATGTGCCAATTTTGACGCCTACCTTTTTGTAATTTTTTTGTTTGTTTTCCACTTTCGGGTGGGTCCTATCATGAAACGCGGGGATTCTTAGCACCCCTTGGCTATTTAAAGCCTGACGCGGACTAGGGGCCATTGTACAGGGTGTCCCATTTTCGATGATATTACGGGGTATCTCACTTACGAGTAAAGATAGAGAGTTGCGGTTTCCGCAATACTTTGCTACTTTTTTGTGAAAAGAACGATGGTATAAACAAAATTTTCATAGCCCGCTTCGTTTCTGAGATACAGGGCGAAATTGAAAATAATGCATTTTGGGGACCCCCTCGTATCTCCGTTATCCTTTAACATATCGCAAAGCTAAAAAATTGCTCTTATACAGTTTTTGACGTAGAATCCAGTGGCGTGATCAGATTTTTGCTGTGAGCTGTCAATTTTTAGCTATAAATCAAACTTATGTTATTTTAAATGGAACACCCTGTATATTTTTCTTTCGTTTGATTGGAAATGTTATAAGCTTTATAAAAATATATAATACATTATATGTATTTTAAATATTAAGCCTAAAATTCATAATTTCACAAAATTTGTCTCGATACGACACTCTTGTATTTTTTTTTAATGTAACACCCTGTATATTTTTCTCTCATTTCAATGGAAATTTCATAAGCTTTATAAAAATATATAATACATGATATGTATTTTAAATAATAAGCCTAAAATCCATAATTTCACAAAATGTGTCTCTATACGACACTCTTGATGAGTATAGTATAAGCATTGTCTTTTAAACAACGGTTTAAGTTTTAGCAGGCAGAGACTATTAAGAACAATGGACAATGGAATGGTAATTTTTTATTGGCAAGACCTTTCAGTGGCAAATTTCATATTTTCTGTGTAATATTGTATTTTTTACGATGGCTCAAAATGAAAATTATCAATATTTTGAAAAATATCACATGTTAGTCTGCTATATACAGAGCAATGAAAACTTTCGTGAAGCTTCTCAGCTATATTCCAATAAGTTTGTTTGAATATTTATTTACCTTTTGACTTATTTGAGTTTATTTTTTTAAGTATCATTTTAATTTATAAATATCCCGAAAGAAGGCATCCTGATCTTTTAATGATTTCCGGAATAAAGAAAAAAATTGGTAGAACAAGAAAGGTTGCCTCCGCCCTTACCGCGATTTTCCTTAATATACGTTTTTGGTAGGGGCCGAATAAATGCTCCATGTTCTCTTTATTCCTGAAAAGATTAAATGACCAGGTTGTCTTCTTTCAGAATATCCATAAATTAAAATGATATTTAAATAAAAAATAAACCCAAATAAGTCAAAAGGTAAATAAATATTCAAACAAACATATTGAATAATAGTTGAGAAGCTTCACGGGAGTTTTCATTGCTCTGTATAAAGCAGACTAACATGTCATATTTTTCAAAATATTCATAATTTTCGTTTTCAATAATCGTAAAAAATACAATATTACACAGAAAATATAAATTTTGCCACTGACAGGTCTTGTCAATAAAAAAATTATCATTCCATTGCTCTGATAATCTCTCCCTACTAATACTTATAACGTTGTTTAAAAGATAATGCTTATACTATACTCATCAAGAGTGTCGTATAGAGATACATTTTGTGAAATTATGAATTTTAGGCTTATTATTTAAAATACATATCATGTATTATATATTTTTAAAAAGCTTATAAAATTTCCATTCAAACGAAAGAAAAATATACAGGGTGTTCCATTTAAAAAAACATAAGTTTGAATTATAGCTTAAAATTGACAGCTCACAGCAAAAATCTGACTACGCCACTGGGTTCTACGTAAAAAAGTATATAAGAGCAAGTTTTTAGCTTTGCGATATGTTAAAGGATAAAGGAGATACGAGGGGTGTCCCAAAATGCATTATTTTCAATTTCGCCCTGTATCTCAGAAACAAAGCGGGCTATGAAAATTTTGTTTATACCATCGTTCTTTTCACAAAAAAGTAGCATAGTGTTGCGAAAATCGCAACTCTCTATCTTTACTCATAAGTGAGATACCCCGTAATACCATCGAAAATGGGACACCCTGTACATGATGTCCCATTTTCGATGATATTACGGGGTAGCTCACTTACGAGTAAAGATAGAGAGTTGCGGTTTTAGCAATACTGTGCTACTTTTTTGTGAAAATGGTATAAACAAAATTTTCATAGCACGCTTCGAAAGCGAAATAGAAAATATTTAATTTTAGGACCCCCCTCGTATCTCCGTTATCCTTTAATATATTGCAAAGCTAAAATATTGCTCTTATACAGTTTTTTACGTAGAATCCAATGGCGTGGTCAGATTTTTGCTGTGAGCTGTCAATTTTTAGCTATATATCATACTTTTTTTTTTAATGAAACACCCTGTATATTTTTCTTTCGTTTGTTTGGAAATTCTACAAGTTTTATAAAAATATATAATACATGATATGTATTTTAAATAATAAGCCTAAATTTTATTATTTCACAAAATGTATCTCAATACAACACTCTTGATGAGTATAGTATAAGCATTGTCTATTAGCAGGCAGAGATTATTTAAACAATCTAATGGTCATTTTTTATTGGCAAGACCTGTCAGTAGCAATATTAATATTTTCTGTGTAATATTCTACGATGGCTGAAAATCAAAATTATCAATATTTTGAAAAATATGACTAAAATGTCATATATAACGGCTTTATACAAAGCAAGGAAAATTTCCGTGAAGCTATATTTCAATACGTTTGTTTGAATATTTATTTACCTTTTGACTTACTTGGATTTATTTTTTTTAGGTATCGTTTTATTTATTTATTTATTTATATTTTTGTTTATTTATTTATTTATTGATTTATTTGAACTTAACAGATTATTACACAATGCACTAATCCTATTACAAAGTACAAAGACATCTAAAACTAAATTAATATTAAATTAATATATTATTATGTACCTATCCAACTACATTAGAAAAACTATAGTCCCTATGTCTGAACATATCTGCCATTATAATATGTCATTTAACAGTTTTTTCAGTTGTGACAAATTAAAATGAAAGATATATACATTATTTTGTAAATTTGTACGCATACTAAAAAGAGGTGTGGGCCACATATGGGAGGTAACAACTTAATGTATTTCTAGTATTGTATGAAGGAACATTCATTGACAGACATGACAAAAATATGGGGTCATCAATTAGTCCATTAATTAATTTAAACAGATATTCTATGGCAAATTTGGTTCTTCGTTTCTCAAGTAATTGAACATTATAAGTATTATATAATGTTATTGAAGAAATATCTCTACTATAGTACCCATTATCCTTATAGAATATGTAACGAGCCATTTTATTTTGGATACGTTGTACATTTTGCTTATAACAATCATAATACGGACTCCAAATTAAACATGCATATTCTAACACACTTCTTATATAACTAAAGTATAGCTGTTTCAAACATGTGGGGTTGGTAAATTCTTTAGTATGTCTAACTATAAATCCATACATTTGAGACGCTTTGTTTGCAATATAATTATTATGAGGTATAAATGTCAATTTGTCATCAAAAATTACTCCTAGGTCAGTAGCTTTGTTCACTCGTTTGAGCATGATATTATTGATTTTATAAGGAAATAGAAAGGGATTGTTTTTACGAGAATAGCAAACAGTTAAACATTTATTTACATTAAATTTTAATTTGTTATCATTTGACCATTGAACGATATTATTTAAGTCAATCTGCAAATCTAAGCAATCAGCATAGCTTTTAATTTTCTTGTAGATTTTTAGATCATCTGAAAACAATAAACATGACGAACTCTTAACAACCTTTGTGATGCTGTCAATAAATAATAAAAACAAGAGTGGTCCAAGATTTAAACCTTGGGGAACCCCCGAGGTTGGAATAAATGACGAAGATGTATAACCTTTTATATTAACAACATGTTCCCTATTAGAAAGATAACTCTTTAGAAATAAAACTAAATTATCATGAAAATCAAACTCAAACTTCAATTTATCTAGCAATATGTTAAAGAAACCTTATCAAATGCTTTTTCAAAGTCTGTATATATGAAATTTATTTGTTCTCGATCATTTAAAGTATTAGAGATATCTTGAGCAGCAGTGATTAGATTACTTACTGTGGACCTAGATCTAAGAAAACCATGCTGTTGAAGAGATATACAATTTTTAACTTTATTGTAAATATGTTTACTTATAATAAGCTCAAAAACTTTTGCAGGGGTTGATAGTATTGCAATTGGTCTATAGTTCTGAATATTACATTTATCCCCTGTTTTAAATATTGGACTTATCCTTGCTTGTTTCCAACAGGTGGGAAATATTTTAGTCTGTAGGCTTAAATTAAACAAAGTCAGCAAAGGATAGCTAAGAGAGTCTGAAAAACCTTTAAAAAAGAAAGAGGGTATAGAATCCAACCCAACTGCTCTACCAACCCTTATGTCCCTTAATGCATCCCACACATCAGTAATCTGAACCATATTGAGTGTCACCTGAGAAGCATTCAAATTATGTATAATATTAGGGCTAGTTCCGGCCTCGCTGGAGAAAACACTGTCAAAGTAACTAGCAAAACCATTGCAAACAGCAGCACCATCATTAAAGTTTTGATCATTTAGATGCATTGAAGTAGGGATATGCAGTGAGCCTTTTTTGCTGTTAATATAAGACCAGAATGTTTTGGAATCCACACCTATTTTTTGTTCCATAGATGCTATATAATTTTTATGAGCATTTTTTATTTCTTTTTTAGTTTCACTTCGTATCATTTTAAGTTTGTCAGGTAATTTGAACTTTTTATAATATTTTTGTAATTTATTTTTCACTTTTAGCTTTTTTATTATAGAACTATTAAACCAGACAGGGTAATGTTTACCACTACATTTAGATTTAGGTATACAAATATTAATGATAGTATACGATTCATCATAAAAACCTTGAACAGCAGCATCCACATCTACATAGGACTGCAAAAATTCCCAGTCAGTCTGCCTGAAGATCTGATACAAGATACAACAAATCATAATTGCCCCTTCTAAAATTATATCCAACTCTAATATTTTTTAGTTGTGTTTCTTTCTTTAAATGCCCAAGCGACACAGAAATATTTAAGGTACGGTGAACAATATCCTCCTTCACAAGACTCTTACCACTTCTTGATATGTTGCAATTCTCTTGGCTAATCACTAAATCAAGTAAACAATTTTGAGTACCTATTCAAAACACGGTCTAGTTGAGCTGCATCAAGAACAGACAAACAACTGGTAAATTCTTGAACCAAAGTATCCGCTTTTTGAGTTTCATAAAAATTATTAAGATGAGGGATATTAAAATCACCTAAAATTATATACTTAGAGTCATAGAGGTAATACTGCTGCTCGATAATATCGTACAGTCTTTCATAAGAGTTTAAATTACAAGTTGGCGCGATATATACGGCTACAATATAGAAATAACTATGTTCATTTAAAAATAACTTAACTATTAATACACCTATATTTGCATCAATAAAAATGATATCCATTCTGGACATATTAAATTTGGTTTTTGCAGCTATTAAAACGCCGCTACCTCTGGGTCTACCAGAAAGTTCATAATTACGATTTTTACAATACTTACTGGACAAAATTCGCAATTCTTCACTATTTCATCTAACCAGGTTTCTGTTATTACTATAACATCGCATTCCTCATATGTGGCCCATAAATTATTATTAAATTCTGTAAATTTAGCGTTTAGACCGCGTGCATTCTGATAAATTATATTAACATTAAAATAATCCAACGAGTTAGTAGAATAAGAGTCGGAATCTATTGAAATTGTTGGTTCTGATGTCGATAGTAGTTGTTGCTGCCCTGACGAAAATTTCTGTTATTTTGATTAATATTATTAATATTATTCCTATATACCTTCCGGAAAACAAATGGCTTAATGGCCAATTGTCACAATTTAGAACAGCACACTCAAGGTCCGGCGAAACCGATATTTTAAATGATGCCTTAAGTTCATCATTGCCTTTTAATTTTTCACAGCTTAACGGATGCAGTTTATGGGCCTCTAGGTGTTTGGTCAAGTTCTCAATGGTACACTCCGAATTTAAATTTCCAATGTAGAACCATTTGCTAGGAATTGCTGCCGAAATCTCAGACGAACCAACATTATTGCCTTTGACCGCAGCTGGTAGCCTTTGCGGTTGACGAGACACATCGGAGACTGCACTGGTAATTCGTCTTTCAGCAACAGGTAACTCCTCGGTTGTCCTGGGAGGTGAATGTTGGGTTAAAAATTTGACGAGCTCGATATTAGTGCACTTTATTGCACCAACTACATTGTCCAACTACCAATTTCATCGACTTGATCTTTCAATTGCTTCGACACTAACGCAACAATATCAGATTGCTGCGCATCTTCCACAATAACATGCTGTTCAGAATTATTGTCAGTCCTTGATTTATATACTCTCAAACCTTATAAGGTTTGACAATCCATTTTCCAAATCAGGCAATTTATCAGTCAGCTCAGATATTAACTTAGAAATTCCATCATTTCCCTGAGCTATTTGAGCAGATTGCTCTTTGATACATTCTTCCAGGGGTGTAATTTTAGTTGCCATCTTCTGAAGCAGCTTGTTTTGGCTATCAACCTCTCTCAGCAACCCTTTAGTGTCAATATGCCGACATACCCTATTCTTTGCCTCCCCTGCTTGAACCAAGCAGGCAGGGTGAAACGATCCCTCACATCTTAAACATTCAACACTAGACACTACAATTTTCTTCCAATGGTAACAATTAACTTGGTCAGACGGCATCTTGAATCAAAAACAAGCACACTCCAACTTTTCAAACTTATTGGTCTTGATAGGAATCTACCTATTGTTGACAAAAATGTGTGTATATCTTGGTGGTTTTTTTACACAGACAATAAATGATATTAAACTAATTAGGTTTTTGACTTGTTTCACTAAGTTCAGAAACTGATTTCGTAGTAATTTATGGATTTTCTGAATCTATACAAAATTATCTTTATAATGATATAAAAATCAACTTTTATATTAACTTTAAACTGGCTGTATAAGGCTTGGTAACAGCAACAAAAAAGACACGTCTTAACTTCGTATCGCGCGATGTATTGGTCTATGTATGGTGTATGTATTAATTTATAGATATCCCGAAAGAAGGTAACCTGATCTTTTAATATTTTCCGGAATAAAAAAAAAATGGTAGAACAAAGAACTTTGCCTCCGTTCTTACCGCGATTTTCCTTATTGTAGATTCTTGGTAGGGGCCGCATAAACGTTCCATGCTCTACCAATTTTCATTTTATTCCGCAAAGCATTAAAAGACCAGGTTGCCTTTTTTGGGGATATCTATAAATAAAAATAAACCCAAATAAGTCAAAATGTAAATAAATATTCAAACAAACGTATTGAAATATAGCTGAGAAGCTTCACGGGAGTTTTCATTGCTCAGTATAAAACAGACTAACATGTCATATTTTTCAAAATATTGATAATTTTAATTTTCAGCCATCGTAGAAAAAACAATATTACACATAAAATATAAATTTTGTAAGTGACAGGTCTTGCCAATAAAAAATAACCATTCCATTGCTCTAATAATCTCTGTCTACTAATACTTATACCGTTGGTTAGAAGACAATGCTTATACTATAATACTCATCAAGAGTGTCGTATAGAGATACATTTTGTGAAATTATGAATTTTAGGCTTATTATTTAAAAGCCATATCATGTATTATATATTTTTGTTAAGCGTATAAATTCTCAATCAAACGAAAGAAAAATATATATATAATATTTAAAAAATACAAGTTTGATTTATAGCTAAAAATTGACAGCTCACAGCAAAAGTCTTACTACGTCACTGGATTCTACGTAAAAAAGTGTATGAAAGCAAGTTTTTAGCTTTGCGATATGTTAAAGGATAAATGCATTATTTTCAATTTCGCCCTGTATCTCAGAAACCAAACGGGCTATGAAAAGTTTGTTTATACCATCGTTCTTTTCACAAAAAAGTAGCACAGTATCGCGAAAACCGCAACTCTCTATCTTTACTCGTAAGTGAGATACCCCGTAATATCATCGAAAATGGGACACCCTGTACAATAGGTTTTTAATTTTTTTCTTCAAAGCAAGTAATAACCATTTTTTAGTTTATTTATATTTTTGTTATTTAAGTGTTAGGCAAAACGGAAATGAAACCCTTTAAGCGTTAGGTAACTTTCACGTTTTATTTAAAACGATTAAACTAACTAAAAAAATTTTAATTTAAGGCATTTAAATTATAACAAAACTGAAACGATTATCGTTTCTAGCAAATACTGCGCTGATAATTTCAATTTTAATAATGACTTGATCCTTCTCTGCTGTTGAAAACGTGCATACTCAATATCATTTCCACTTTTTCCCATGGCTTGAAGGTACCAGCGCGGAAACCGGAAACGGTCTAACCCTAAAAGCCTAATTTTGAGACAACGTGAAATGAAAATTGTTGGATACTGCTTTGTTTGATTTCTCTCCGAAAACATTCTAATCGATATATATTTTTTTATGGTAGCTTTTTTTTGTTTTGTATGGCAGTGATACACACACTAAAGGGAGATCCTATGGCGCTCGACGAGCGGTATGTGTGCGAAGATGTTGATTGACACGGTTCTTAAATATTTGTAGGTTGTAATTAGTGGGAAACAGATGTCCTGGAAGTGAGTTCCACAGTGATGCAGTGCGCCAGACAAAGGAGTTCTGGTAAAGCGATGTTCTAGGTGTTTCTAGTTGTACGACGAAGTGGTGCGCTCCTGCGGTCTGTCGGGACTGTCTGACAGGGGTTGCCAGGGGCGGGATTATGCGGGCCAAATCCTGGGAACATCTGCCGTGAAAGTATCTGTAAAACAGAGACATCTCGGCCACATGTCTGCGATGTTCCAGACTATCCAGATTCCGGGTCAACTCCAGATCGCCGACGAGACGCACAGCCCTCTTCTGAATGGAATCCAGCAGCTTTAGGGTAAGCTTTGGTGCGGCACCCCAGATATATGAGCAATATTCTAAGCACGGTCTTATTTGCGCTTTGTACAGCAAGAGCAACTGCTGCGGTGTATAGAGTTTTTTGTTGCGAAATAGCGCACCAAGCTTCTGAGAGGCTGATTTGCGATGTTAGCCGAGTTGACCGAGACACCCAGCAGCCCGATTGACAAGGATGAAGGAATGGTCGATCCTGCCATAATGATGTCAGGGCCCGCTGTATTGGCCCTCTTAGTAAACATTGCTGCTTGGGTCTTTGCTGCATTGAACTGGACCAAATTTCGGTCGCCCCAAGTTTGAACTTTCTCCAGGTCTTGATTAATTGCTGTAATCTGTTCCTGTCTGCGGTGATGAGTCTCAGTCGCTGGTAAGGGTTTTTCTGATCTAAAGTGGGAGACAAGGGTACTGTCATCTGCAAAACTGTAAACAGGATTATTCGTTTCGGTCAGCAGGTCATCAATATAGATGAGGAACAGAGTTGGTGAAAGTATTGTGCCCTGAGGCATGCCCGCGTTGATGGTGAATGTCTCCGAGATGTGTCCATCAACTGCAATGTGTAGGGACTGGTTCTTAAGGAAACTAGCCAGCCAGCTGCAGAGAGCGGCGGGCCGTCCCAAGGACGGCAGTTTGTTGAGCAGTCCGTCATGTCAAACTCTGTCGAATGCCATTGAAATATCCAACGAAATCGCTCGAGACTCTCCGTAGTTTTCAATTGCCCTACTCCATATATGAGTGACATAGGCCAATAATATATCTCCTGTCGATCTCTCTTTGCGAAAGCCGTATTGATTATCGCTGATTATTCTGTTGCTCTCGAGGTTCTAGAGTAGTTGCCGGTTGACTACACGTTCCATGACTTTGGAGATTATTGGAAGCAAGGCAATTGGGCGATAGTTTGAGGGCGTGGTTTTCTTGCCTTTTTTTTTGGAACAGGTTGCACTCGAGCGACTTTCCAAGAGGATGGGTAAATCCCTTTTCTGTAAGAAAGAGAAAAAAGCCTGGAAAAAACGGGTGTTAGTTCGTTGGCGCAGTTCTTTAGCACGATGGCAGGTATTCCGTCCGGTCCTGATGCCTTTTGCGTATCTAGTTCTTTAAGGATTTTGCGAATATCACGATGAGAAAACTTGACTTCTGCCATGGTAGTGTTGATGTTTGGTATAGTGGGGAGAATCTTGCCTTGGGGCACGTCTAAGGTAGAGTGCGATGAAAACATTTTGGCGAGCATGTTTGCTTTTTCCTTGGCTGTAGTCGCCGTGATGCCACGTTCGTCCGTCAAAGGTGGGAGAGACGTTTTTGTAAAGTTGTTACTTACTGCCTTTGCTACCGACCAGAAATTCCTGGAACCCCTGGGGCATTGCAAAAGTTTATTCCTGATCCTTTGATTGTGTTTGCCCTTAGTTTCGTCGATCACACGCTTGCACTCGTTTCTCGCTTCGATAAAATAATTGTGATTTTCAGCGGTCTGATTTTGCTGCCAGTACTTATAGGCTTACTGTTTCCTTCCTACAGCTCTTTCGCATCTTTTATCGAACCAGGGCTTTCCTTTTGATGATAACTTGATGGAATTTGGGATGTATGCTTCCATTCCTGAGGAGATTACTTGCATAATCTCTTCGGAGCGGTCTTGTTGTGATGTTTGAGCCAGTTGGTGTTGTGGGCATTGAAGTCTCCCAGAACGATTATTTCTGAACTGGGGTGATCGACCTGTATTGAGTCAAAAGTGGTAGCTAGTGTTGAGAAAAAGCTTTGGTAGGCTCTATCGCTCGGAGGGCGATAGAGACAACATATAAACTTGGTTAATCCCTTGGCGATGAACTTGAGCCACATGACGTCAAGGTTGTTCGGTTCGAGTGTTTCCTTGCGGTAACATGAAAGGTCGCTTCGGACAAAAAGGCATATTCCGAACTTATATCTAAATCGGGTATGTAAGTCGTAACCAGGATAGAGGTAGTTCACTGTTGTTGTAGAACATACTTGTGTTTCTGTAAGGGCTAATATGTGTGGTCTATTTGCTTGTAGATGTTGGTGTACCGAATTTATGTTTGTATTTAGGCCTCTTATGTTGCAGAAATCTATTCTAAATTGGTTCGGTATCTCTGCTGTCTGTGAAATGCGGAATGAAGGGCTCCCAGGGCCACCCAGCGCCCGGAGATCCTAATGGCCGGGGAGTTTACTTCTGGAATATTTTGATCCTGGAAGCACCATCATGTCCATATATTCCTACTGTGGAACCCGGGACCACTAGCGCGGAAGCGGAACGTGATTTGGGAAAACCACTTAGCGCTTCCCAATTCTGGTGGGGTGGTCTTTCACCGGACGATGCGAGTAGGCTTATGCATCTACCACCTAGGGCCGCTTCCGCTCGAATCTATACTATAAAAGTCTGTTTCAGAAATGTATAGAGAAATAAAACGTCATTAGGCATGAAAAAGGACTACAGGGTGATCTACCAATAATTTATGCTACTTCCATAATTTGACATTGATTTCATTGCAAAACTCTTTCTTCAATGCAAGTAATACCATACCTGATTTTGCGTCAATTTATTTATGTATATATTTATTTAGAACAACAGTACTTACAGAAGATACTTCCAAATAGTACAGTAATCAATCACAGTATCAATAAATCCAATATAAACTAGTTTTAAAACATTACAAGACCATAAATTAATGTGACAACAATAATAAAATACATCATAGTTTATAGTTAGCCAGTCGATAATTTTTTGTTTTCTCCAAGATATGGTTGGTGTCTTCTCCACGCGCCGTGAATGATAGCTTGCGTTATCCATAACCACCACCGAATCAGCCGGAACAAATTTTATCATTTCATCAAAATAGTCTTTGAAAACATCCGAATTCATGTCTTCATGTAATCTCCCTTCCGACACGACTGAAGGTTTAGCAAGCCTTCTTTTAAAAATCCCCCTTCGCTTCCAATGTTTGCAATTATTAGTCTCTTCCCTTTTCCGGAAGGTACTTTAATACCTGTTGACAGGCCTTCCATAAAAGCTTGGCGAGCACTGGTTATATTTTTGTCTTGCTAAATTTTTTGTACTATATAAACTTCATTAATCCGCGTATCATCAAAATAATTTTTTTTTGCTCCCTGCGGTAGGTACTGCTTTATACTTATCAAGTATTTTCGCCACCAGCAAACAATTTCACCGCTTTCCAGTAAAAGTGCTCTTCGGTTTTGCTTAGGCAAAATCCGTATTTTCTATCAAAGGAATACAGTACTGTCATCCTGGCCAAGCTCCATCAAAATTTTTCCTAGGGTGGGTATTTCTTTTTTAAAATAAAGAGTGACCTTTTCTTCGAATTACACATTTGGTGTCTTCATCAAGGAAGCCAAGAGCCAATGACAGAATCTTATTCTCCGCATACGTGCCGGTAGACTAGATAAATATTTTGGGCACGTAGAGAATCTTATTCTATGCTTACGCTCCGCAAAATTTAACGAAAAATTATATTTTTCATAATGAGTATCTGTACTGCCAGTGCAATACTACATATTTTTCTTAAAAAAACATCGTTTATTTTATAAATACACTGAACACAAAAGATTATTTTTTTGTGTGTAACATTGGCAATGGGATCTGTCTTTTTCTTATTTAAATGGTGAAATATCTTCCACGAATTTAAAAATACTTTCAGCCCCTTGAAAAGATTTCATTTACCTAAATCCGTTCGAAATGAGATTGATCATTCGATTTCCAGTTTAATCTCTCTACACTAGCGCAATTATATTGCCAATTTATTTGAAAATAACGAAAGCGTAGAAGGGCCACGATAGATTTTTTTTTAATTTCAAACTTTAAATATACAAATTAGAGTTCAGAAGAATTTAGGTTAATTTTCGTGGGATATGTATCATTTTGCTGTCCAGCGAAATGGGTCTATTTTCTGGGACATTCCGTACAATAAATTAGGTGACAATTCTTTGTCTTATACACAGGGTGCCACGTTAAGTCTTAACTTATATAAAAGGTCGAAATATTCAAAAAGCCTATATTGGAAACAAATGAAAATATCGGCCATCGCTGGAATTTGTTTTTTTTTTGTTACAAAATAGTATATTGTGTAACTAGGAGGAACAGCAAAACATCATGGACGATTGTTGCGCGTAAAACCCTTTAAATGTGTTAGCGAGAATGAATGATGATACCTACCCTTAAGGGTGACTGAATCAGATGATACCTACCCTTAAGGATGCGGCCAGCGCAACATGTGTGCTCCGACTTGCTCGTCGGCGTGGGAGTGGGTCAATTACTTACTCTTGACCAGGGCGCCACCAGTTTGAAGTATCCAAATCCGCAGATCCAAACAGGAAGATCCTCGGTCTTAAGAATCCATAAGGGCGATCCAAAATCGACGATTATCCGCTACGCAAGGGCGTTTTAAAATCAACTACTATCAACTACACTGGTTGGATTGAGACATTTCAGAGCAAATAAAAGGCGGTCACGTTCGTGCAGGTTTAAATTTATTGGCGTTCGTTATGTTAGACGACAACGTGCTGTCCTATTTCTTTCAATAAACAAAATGATATAAATATATAGCAAAAGGTAAAATATCTCAATTGGAAACACTTAATAACTCGATATATGCTCACAAATATTGAACTAGATCATATCAGATGTAACAGTATGACGTAATAAATGATTAGAGAAGATCAAAAAAAAACAATTCCAACTAATTAAAAATAAGCGCAATATGCATAAAATATATATCGTCACATCAACTAATAATTTAAAGTTATCAGGATAATACTCATTACTATTAACTCCGTTGCGCGTGTACCATGGTATACGTGTCGCAGTTGTACATGAATAAACCTTAAAATTCAGTCTATACCGCTATGTAAAATTACTATAATCAGTTATTTAGTCAATCAGAACAACAATGTTTATCATTTACCACAATATGAATTAAATTGTAAGAATGTTGAAATAAAGCATAAAAAAACTTTGAGCATTAATTGGATCACACTAGTAAACATCGCAGTTATTTATATACGCATTGGTAAGCTTTGCTTACACCTAATCAGTTCCAAGAAAAATAATATCAATACTTCGCAGAAAGAAATAAAAAACACGCAATTTACTACACGCTGGAAAATACTAATAACACGCCAACAACATTCGGTAAACAGATCACCGTTATAACCTAAACTTATCTTAACTGGTCTTCGCCGATGTTACCTACGGCCTTCTGCACGCGGACTACATCAATTCACCTTGGGACCATAAACTCTCAGTGGCATTTGAGGTAATCCCCATACCTCTATGGCTACAGTTAGTACCAATAAAACACAACCAACTGTATTGACTGGCAGCTACTTGGTTAGCTACTTAATCTCTCTCCAAGCAAAGCTCGCTCCAAACAACAATAGCTTGCTCCAGATACACAACTCCAAGCAAAACAGCTCCAGGCAAAACAATAGCTCCAATAAACTGGCTCCGGATAGAAATGGCTCCCAGTAAAATGACTCCCCGGAAAACTGGCTTCCGTACAAAGAAAAAAAAACCCTGAAAGAGAACAAGCGCTAAGTATGCATTCACTTACTGCAATTTCAAGCAGCTCCTCTTTCAGAACACTCCCAATTCAATGAGTATTTAAAAATAATAATATTAGTCGTCTTGCCAAAATGCAAAGGTCATAATATAACCTTTGTTTATATAGGGAAATAAAGACAATGATATAACCAACATCATATCACCCTACAGGTGATAGACATCAAATACTAAGAAAACTGACTAATAATATCACCACTGTATGCTCTTATAAGAGTTCAGACCCCCAGGCAAGAACAAAGCTTGTCCATTTATGTCGTTAATATGAAATCTAAATTTACAAAGCTTATGTACGACTTTACAAGTTCTTATAAGGAAAATTTAAAGCAGAAATGAAATTTATCAAAGATTATATACAATTTTATACATTATTAAATCCTATTATACAATACGGGTGCCCATAAAGACAAAGAATCTGCTATGAGTGTTCGACGGCAATATGATACGAGAACTATATCATGAACTATTATTTAATACGCTTATTTTCCCTAGAGTATCACTTCTTGTAAAAATAATGAGTGTAAATAAATCATGCTTTGCCTGTTCCAGGCCTAAATTATCTTTTGTGTGATGATATTGCATGATATACGTGCAAAAATTAATACTTTTTCGAAAGTATCATTCTCTATATAGCATTTGCAGTATTTCAATTCTCCCTGAGACCCGTTAGTTAAAATATAATGAAATAACTTATACTCTGATAAAATAAATCCCCTCTGTACAGAAAATAAATGAGTATGTACAAAATATAAGATATGTATATTTATTTACCTAACTACTTAGGGTTTTTCGATGGTAATGACGAATTAGGGAGCAAATGCTCTCTTCTACAGACATTCCTCGAAGAAGGGAACGGCGTACTTTGTTCCAGAATACACTGCACGTGGCGAGTTACTAATCCAATCTTGACTTTAGGCAAAAACCAGCCCATCCACAGTCAAGCCATAAACTACGCCACTCTCTATCGCCCGAAAAAGTAATATTCCCCTCAGGGTGAATTAAAAATTCTTAAACTTTTATCAGACATATATACGCACTACCTCCTAAGAAGGTTTTCTGAAGAAAGAGGACGATATCAAGCCAAAAACCAGCAACTATCTCGTGAAATTCGATGTTAAAAAGCTAGGAAAAAAACTCGAACCATAAGCCCGTTCCACACTGTCCTGTAATCATACGCAAACTACAGCAGCCGATGTCGCCAAATTTAATAACATCTACAATATGCAATGAAACGTATCTAAGGCTGTATAATATTATACATTGCTGGCAGAGCAAAGAAATCCAACGATAAATCCATCATCGACAATGACCAGACTGTACCTTTAGCTCCAGTCGGTTTTTTTTCTTGCTAAAATCAAGCAGCAAGCAAAGTAGTTCGAGCGACGTTGCCAAGTTACAGAATATACGCATTTAATAACATATCTTGACTGCGTATTTTTAACGCGAAAACGAAAAAACAGTCGTTTAATCAAAACTGACGATAGCACATCAATTAATTATGTATATTCCTGTTGGCCTAAATCGCAACCACGTAAAAATTACAGGGCGATCACTTTGCCAAAAGAATAACCCTTTTCATTAAACTAAATGAAAAAACCTTTGTATTCCATGCAAAATTTTTTTTTTGCATGGAATACAAAGGTTTTTTCATTTAGTACATTTCGTACATGCACACAGCCTTCACTCTTCATTCACTTTTCATTAAAAGTTCCAAAGTGCATTATATTTAACGCGTCCGCAGGCAACCAACAATTCTTTTAAAGTATACTTACGCCGAAATAAGAAATTAGTCGCAAGGTATTAAGGGTGGAATCATTGACTTTATTCGACTTCTATCTGTTACATATTCGTGCTAAATTGTTATGTAACACGATTGTGGTAACTAACACAGGAATCCAGGAATGTGTTTTTCCTACGAGTTGCACATATATATTTTTTATCCGATCGAAATTAATTATAATACATATTTATAAAAATAGAGCCAAATATTACTCTAAATAAAAACGGTGTTTTAAATTTAAACTCAACATAATATCAAGTTTTGAATCGAGCGGGCTTGCAGATTATTACGTAACTAGGGAAACCACAGCTAAATCTTGATTTTGATAAACGTCAGATCTGACAAACAAGGTGTTTAAATATGGCAGAAATGTTATATTCCCGGCCTAGGACGGAAATGTTGTACGTACAGTTATTGCATGTTGCCAAGCAACGAATACAATATGCTGGAATCTTAACGTTTGTGGTGAGAAAACACATCGGAAAGTTATTGTTTTTCGTCCGATCGGATAAAAACACATATAAGTAAAATAGCACTAAACAAGATAAGCATCAGTAAAACAAAACTTTTATTGTGCACATCCTTATCTGTTTCAATCCCAGAGTTGTGATAAAATATGAAATATACAAGTTAACATAAGAAATATAAAGAATCATAAAACAAAATTAACAAAACAAAAGACAAACAGCATAAAAGAGTAATGTTTCTTGCCATGCTTTTCATTTCTTCTAATTGGCGCAAAACCTTCACCTCAGCTTAGAAGAGACCGAGGGTGAATAATATCAAATAAAAAAAAATTAAATCGAAATTGAGTTAATTTATAAGTAAGATGCGTAAGCTAGAACGAGTCGTCTTCAAGCGTGCAAATAGGCCCTAGCTCTAATGCCGGAGAGTAAGGGTAGGTTTGATTTATAAGGCGCCACGGGCTTGTAGACAAGCAAGAAATACCCCAAAACTGAAATATGGTACTCGTTTTAGCCTAAGCTTCGCAACTACCAAGAGAAAATTGCTTAAAGAAATTCGAAATTAATTTGATTAAGTTGATTTGAATTTAATCAGTACGGACGAATGAAAAATAAAATAACAACCAAGAATTAATTTAATAATAATTAGAGAATTAATTTAATTATGAAAGACAAATAAGTAGGCCAGTATTAAAAATTGAAAAGTGGGACGCAAAAAAACTAAGGATTAACGATAAAGTGATTGTTAAATTGTAATATCTATAGCAAGTCAATGAAGCCGAAACCTTTCAAAAATAGAGCGCAAGTGACTTAAGTCAAAGTACCCACCTTCTTTAATCGTCCTGATTTCTTCGTAGTCCAGGTAATCCAGGAATAGTTAAATAACACAGGCAAATTCAGTAAATAGAAAGTTGGTTTATTACTCAATGCGGAAAACAGAAACAATAAGTTGACGATTTTTTCCGATACCCTATACTGCTTATACTAAATATTACGACTAGAACTGATTACTGTTCTAAAAGTCAGAAATTTAACTCAATTACTTGATGAATAAGGGAAAAGAAAACAATTATTAACCAACTTTTTTCGCTCAAATAAAAGCCGATATGATTATATGATAAATAGAACAAAAACTTAAAATAATAATTAAGTTACTTTGCTTACTCGAACGTGATTACCTTATGGTGGCTAACGAGGTTCAAAGAGAAATATTATGCAATATAACCGGCGTTAGGAACAATCCGAACTAATCAAAAATATAAATTTACGTTTTTACTTTTGAAAATCACTGTTCAGGTAACATAAATAAAAGACCCTCATTCGATTATTTATTTAGGCGCGCAAACCATGGTCTGACGTCACAGTGCCGCTCTACAAACTAATTATGTTTATAACTAAAACTAGGTACGCCAATGATAAATGATACCTTGGGCAGTCGATTAAAATTAAATCAGTAGATTGGGCGCTGTCTTCGATAATCAATTATTAACCAGAACCTATCTGACTATAAAGACACTCTTCCTAGAGGCTAGAAAACTAAAACAGGAACTAGGCAACACAACGCCAAATCTACCGAAAGGTACCTAAACAAATCGATATTCGGAAAAATATTTCGCGTTACTCGTCGCAAATTTCGTGAAATTATACCCGATTATTTTAATAAACTACAAGCGTGTTTCGGCCAGTTAAACCAAACTGTTAAAAGTATCGGCTATCAAGAATAAAGCAAGCTGAATCTTAGATCTTGATTTACAAGAATAAAATAAGTTAAATTTTAAGTTTCGACTTATTAATTAGAGCAAAGAAAATTATCTTAATTAGCAAAAACAGGATTTAATTAAAGCTTAATTCTTGAGCAAAGAAAATTACGGTTTGGCGTATTTTCGTCAGGGAGATAAATTTAAGTTAAATCTCGGGTTTATTAACCAGAGTGAGGAATAATATGGTTAGGCGTTAATATTTAAAGATAGAAAGGAGAGAAAAGGGTAGAAACAAATACTAATAATAAAGATAAGGTAGCTCACATTCAGTTGGTGACTGCTCGGCTGTTTTCCAGGTGGAAAGGAAAAAAAAACATATACTTCCTCCGACGAAGATGGACTCTAACGGTGTCCTGAACGAGTCACAATCGAGAGACCAGACTGGCGTGACTTAATGACTGAGATTTCAGGGCTAATAAATGAAACCCTGCCGGTCGAAATACTCTGCCGGTTGAAGTACATTCGACGATCGAAGTACCCCTATGGTCTAAGTACCCCTACGGCCGGACCCTGTAGGACATCAAAATATTTAATGTTCTGCATGTAACTCATGAGCAAAGGAGATTTAAACTCAGACAATAAAAAAAAATATATATATATATATCAAGAGAATACAGTGAAAAAAGAAATTACCTGTAAAGGGTTGCTATACGACTAGCTCGTTGGAACGCACAGGTAGGTCGTCGACGGACAAAGAGGCTTCTGTGAAAAAATTAAGACACAATTAAAAGCCACTCACGGCGTCCCAAAATGGCGGCATTCGTAGTAGAGAGACAAAAAAAAACAAATTCACTCACGTTTGATGCTGCTTTAGGTAGCTAAAGCAGCATCAAATCCCAGTTATGGGGCGAGTTTCAGGCACTAACGAACAAAACTAAACAACGTAAGCAAAATACGGCCTCATACTCTAGAAATTGGTCGGTCGGAACAATCCCATGAGATAAAACAAAAAACTTCCAACACGACCACAGTGCTTTAAACGGCAAGTCAATGTAGAGTGATTTCCTTCAAAACTCTCCGGAAGCAGACGCTTCCTTCTAATATTCCCACTACAACGACGCCTCACCAATAAGAGTATACACCCGTCACGTGGCCATGAGCTGTCATACCCAATAATTTATCTAAACCGATTTCGAAAGGAAATCGCAGGACTTTGATGTATCAAAGCCTATCTTAATTAATAACTCGACCTAGCTAAAAGGAAATAGTCATTCGACTCGCTATTCATTAGGAAAACATACCAAGGTAAATCACAATTTCCGCGACGTCAACACAAAAAAAGTAAAGTCCCTAAACGGCAACGCACGTTCAGGAGTTGGTACGCGCGGTACCACATATCGCTACAGAAAACTACTCTAAAGATAACCCAGACGATCATAGTTTTGAATTTCCGGTAGAAGGCAACTGCAATTCACTTTCAGCACTTTATTCACCGGGCGGTAGAGGTCATTACAATTTCGAATCGACAATTCGAATTCTGCTCTTTATGGCTGGTGATAGTAAATAATAAAATAAACCACACAAATAAGCTGCACCATTTTGTCAAAAAAAAACCCATAATATACATAATCCTTACGTGACTGCAAGGAACAACCATCCATTTTGGCTTGGTCCGCCATTTAGTCAAGAAAAACTCTTACTTAAACCTTCAAACTTAACTTGGTGCAAAAGGAAAGCTGGCACGTTACATACTTAAAACTAAAAAAAGTCACGATCCCGAAATAAAGTTCTCCAAAAAGAACTCAGAGACACTGTATAATGGTCGTCCAATGAGCAGCGACTTCAGTGCCCTTCTAAAATGAAGCTCTCCTCGGATCTGTCTAATGCTCAAGAGAAGATGATTAAATATAGCTTATATAGAATAAAGACTTCCTAGTTTGGGTGGTAAATGGAATAGGCAGCGGGCTATTATGTGAAAGGCGAGTAGTACCGTTGATTGAAGAGCGAAACGGTAGTACGCACAGAAGGTGAGTGAATTTAATTTTTAAATTTCTTGTGCATTAGACAGGTAAATTCCAAAATAAAAATACAAGTCAATGTTAAGATATTTTGGGCGACGAATAAAGGTTTACAAAAGTCTTGAAGGTGAGCCTTACATATAGATATATTTTAAGCTCTCTTTTGTAGCACAACACACTATTAAACAGTTGATCCGCACAACATCCCCAAAAACAGATGCCATAATATCTCAATCAGGAAAAAATATGTATTTATTTCAATTGAGGCATCCAGCTGGTTGCTAATTACTCAGAGAGCGTAGCAATCCGAATCCAATTAAGAACACAGTCTAGTCTATTGAAACATACCGACCTCCAGTCTATGTATTATCCTCTGGAAGTCGGCAGTCAGAAACGTGATCATACAATTTTTGAAGTGAAACTTCTTAACGCGCGCCGGGAGTAAAATTTGAAGGTCGCGATACGGCGAGAGGGCACGAAAATGCGTCGACGCGACGCCGCGAGAGGACACGAAAAAGCGTTACGATATTTTATTGCGATATCTTTGTTAGTTTACAAAATATTGGATTTGCTCTCTTACCTTGTCAAGACATAAGTGAAACTTTTATGAAGAATATTTTTTTCATTTAGGCCTTCCCTTTTTGTTAATTGAGTGGTATGTTTAAAAAAACTACTTTTTAACCAAATCCGTTATGATATGTATAAAGCTTGGGCGTTTAAGTTTAAGAAGTTTCACTTTAGATATGCGCACATAGTGCTCAACCCTTTTTTTACAAACCTTATTACAATGTGTATTTAGCAGCTCCCAAGTTCTTTTAAAGTTTGGAGCCACAAAAATTCTTTTGTGTTTTTCTTCCTTACCTTAGCAATTAATACACCATTAACATTTAATACATAATACATTTATTAAATAACGGGAATCAGCGATCACATGTTAACATGAAACAAACCTTGATAAGTGAAGAAGAACATCTTAACTTCCTTAAACTTCAATATGAACATAGGTAAATTAGGCCCTTTTGTTAAACTTAAATATGAAATTTGAGTTAAGTACATCAATTTTTAATTTTTCTCTTTGTTTCTCGATTTTTTCTTAAACGTTGCGTCCTGGTGAATATTTTGTTCTTTTGTCATTAGTATACTTGCCAAGTAACTTCAAAATTTATTTAAGATAGAAATTAGTTACATAGTTGCATAATGTTGCAGTTTTTCCAAAAATAATAACCAGTTTAGGTATCAGTGTGTTTAAACACTTTTGGTTCAAAATTTTTTCCAATCAAAATCATGAATAGATTCAACTGTTTTCATTTCATGTAAAACAACTAATAATTTATTTATCTTTTGCATCCGACTAGTAAAATATGCCCAAGTATCCTAAAAGCCATATAAAATATTTGGCCTTGAAGAGTAGGCCGTGCATTTGGGATTACAACAAATAAATAGCAATAATTTTACTTCACTCTGACATATGAAATTAATTATTATTGAGTCAGTCATTCTAATTGTATTTTGTAATTATTGTGGACAATTATTTTGGACCAAAAGTGAGAGAAATTAAACGTTAATGTACTTATCTCAAATTTCATATTTAGATTATTTTTTTATTTTGGAAGAACTTTTCCTTTTAAGATTTTGCTCTATCTGTATAAGTTAAGGTACTTTATCCTTGACGCGATTCGGGGATATGACATTTGCTCCCGCACTAAAAGAAGTACTTTGTTACAATAAAATTTGTATTGCTAATTTGTTACAATAAAATCCAATTAGTTACAATAACAGCCAATTAGTTAAGATAAACCTTGATTTGTTAAGACACAATTTCAATTGCCTTATTATAATTACTACGATTCAGATAAAAAGCCAATTTGTTACTATAAACTATAAAGGCACTTTCTTTTTAACTATTGCTTTAATTTACTAAAAAAATAAACTGAAAGATATTCAGGGTGTATAGATTCGAAGAATGATAATTAAAATTTATTTCCGAGTGCAGTTGTTGAGAAAAGGTGCAAAATAAAACATTAGAAATTAAAAAAAAAAAACAATTTTTATTCTATATCCTTCTAACAAAAATAAGGGTTACTTCTGTTAAACCTTCCTGGTGATAACTGCCCTTTAATCGCTTTATGCTTCCTCCGAGCTTCCTGGAGAGTGTTATTGAAACTTGCTGCAGTGCCTAGAATCTGTCCTGTGACGTCACTGGAAGCTGTGCTGGTAGGCCTAGTGCGGGTGGACTCAGTAGCATGAAAAAAAAAACCAGTACAAGGCAGTTAAAGCGTTCGTCAAGAATGTTGTTTACAACTATGTTTCAACATGGCGGAGAGTATCGCTTGTCTAAACTTATGCTTTTAATACAGAACTTGGCAAAAGATAACTACAAATAATTCTTCTCAATTAACAATGCTGAAAGATGCCAAGACACGCTGAATGAAAAATTTAATTTGATTTAATTAAATATGCCTCCGCCAATTTGCACAGAATTGTTTCTGTAGACAACAATTATGTTTTCAATTAAACAGTTAACAGATCACAGATAATAAATAAAATCAATAGCTATTTAAGCAGAGAAATATTGTGATGAACAATAATTCAATAAAAAAACAATTACAAGAACAAAAATGAAATCAATAAATTTAAACAGGTAATCAGAATTTAATTATTGCTTGAATGCTACTTTTCAACTCAAAAATCAGTTTAATTGAAAGATAAAGGTAATGACAAATTTAAATTGAAATAAAGAAACAGAGAAATAAAACAAACAAATAATTATGATCTTGTACCGACCACGGTCGAGAAGGGTTTGAGAAGGTGCTCTTGATAAAATGCTTAGCATTATAAGATCCTTTACACAAATAGTGCACTATATAAAAATCGGCCTTTCCTACTGGTCGATCCGCATGGCTCTCCGCTCGCTTCGCTCGCTACGGGGGCTCAAGAAAAGGAAACTAACCAGGTGCTAGCCCAAACTAACCCAAGACATACCCAAAATCAAGAAAAAATGTTTAGAAACATAATCTTTAAAAAAAAATAAAAAAAAGCAACGGGGTTCGAACCCAGGCCGTCTAGGTGAGAGCCAGCTGTATAAACCTCTACACCACGAGAGCTCTTGACAGAAAACGATTGCATCACGCAAACATATCGTAATACGAGATGGATCGACCAATAGGAGAGGTCGATTTTTACATAGTGCACTATTTGTGTAAAGGATCTTAAAATGCAAATGCTTATATATAGGCCGAACAATAACTAACTAAGCTTAACTCCGATTCCTCATATAACTCATAACATCCGATAACGATACCAGAGAAAATTAGACTGAGTTTCCCACACTATAGACAGTTTTGGTTACTAATTTCTAAAAATGCTTCCCCTAACTAGAACCTAAATAATGTGAACCCTACAGGCCACTTTGATCGATTCTTAAGTTGGGTTGCTAAACTAAAACCGAAATTCAATAACCCTGCTCTTGTAGGATCAAGTCCTTTTTTCTCTAAGAGCCTTAACCTCCAAAAAACCCACTATCCCACATATGCCCTACAGACAAAAACATACCCACGGCAAAAGACAACGTGGTATGTGTGAAACGATAGTAGATACATATCAGATATTCACGAGCTTATTTAACATACATACGGCAAAAGACAACGTGGTGTGTGAAACGATAGTAGGCAGATAGCAGAGATTCGCAAGTTTAGCAGCTTTATTCTGCCTGCAGACTTTTCGATATAGGAAACTACAAATAAAAATGAGATAACGCAAAAAATAAAGAAAATGTCAAGCCCTACCTTCTCACAATCTCTCACGCTGGTCGTCGGTACAAGATAAAATCTCAAAATCCTGTCCTACCCTTCCACCAGAATCACATCTCCAAAAAAAAATGCACCGCGCGTAGTCGTCACAAATATTTCACCTTTTTCCACCGTACGAAGCGACCGATTTTAAGCATAAAATATGATCTGCATATTTGAAATTATTTATCAATTTTAAATAATATTTTCTACTGCTGTATTTACGTAGATTCAACCCATAATATTAATTTTCATTTTATATTAACGAGATAATTATCGACTGAAGACAAATATTAGTTTTAAATGAACTTGATGGGTAACATAAGAATGCAGTATTTATTAATATTTTCGTACTATTTAATGCGGAATTTTCCACATTGTCGCTACCAGGTCAGTTCAGACAGAAATTCGAAATAGGTTGAAGATGAAAGTTATTATTTCAAACAAAAAATAAATACAAGCAAACTCGGAACAACCTGATGTTACTGAATTGTTAAAATTACCGTAACAACTTAAAATCTGAAATACTCACTTATTGTTTTAGGGCAAGCACCAACTTTTATCAGGAATATAATTTTCTGGGAAACCAATAAAAAGAAGTTTCCCATATGCTGCATACTTTTTTGGATACACTGTATATATATTTTTTTAATGTGAAGTGGGAAATTGGACCATTTAGTTTTAATAAAATTAAAAATTAGTAAAATTAAACAAATAGTTTGGTTTATTTTTTATCCCAAAGCAAAATGATAAAAAAATAGATATTAAAGCTAAGAATAACAAAAAAAATGAAAACACATATTCACATTAATTATTAATAACGCCAGTACCATCTGAAAAACAAAAAAAAAAGTCCATATTTAAAAAAGGACCCCTTGAAACGTCGGAATGCACACTGAATACTACCGTTAGATAGATCGAAAAAAGTGGCAAAGCAACTCAATATGAAATCCGTTTTTAAATAAGCTCAAGAAAAAATAAAACGGTGGTTTTTTAATATTTGGTTTTATTTCCGGATATCTTCGGAAATACTCGCAATTTTAAAACTTTCTAAACGGTAATTTTGCCCTAATTTGACCGACACTGTATCTCTTACGGTTTTCGAGATCCTCATACATAGACTCGAATTCGAGCCACCCTGTACACTGTAACGAAATATGATTAACAATAATTTTAACTTCTTCTGCAAGTTATTAAATTTTTAAAGAAAAAATAACTCGAAAGTGTTGAGGTTACCACGCTAAAAAGTCACTTACAAAATTGTGCTTCCCCTTCCCGTAGCAACAATACCCATTTCAACGGAAAATTCCAAAAGTTTAGTGGTCTTAACTCTGGCCCATGGGGTAATATCATCTCAATGTGTAGTATACGTGTGTATTAACAAGCACATTCAAGGAAAAGCGCTAACAATCTTCGTGTGCCCTAGAGAAAATTATTTCTGCTGTTAATGCTTATAAATTTAATATTTTTATTTCGAAAAGCATCACGGGGTGAACAAAATCTACTACAAAACAAAAACAAATCCTTTTAATTGTATAAAAGTCTACGTGAGAGTTTACATGACAAAGCGACCGCGTTTATAATCTGACAAATAATACATATTCCGTTCTTATCTGGAAAAGGTCAGTCTTTATCTTCTTGAAAATTAGGTGCTGCCGGTTATAAGATCACATGCTTCTATTTTGATTCAGTCACATGCCAATAAGTTGTAATCAAACAGAAAAAATCAGGTCCGGTATAATGATAATTTTGAAGCTCAGGTAAAAAACGAAAGTGTTATTTGAATTAATGAATGAATGATCTTGGGGTTATTAGTACACTCTATACAGATAGATCTATTATGTCCCCTTTCCTTGGTGCTTCCGTTGATGTGATTCTCCATCAGAGGATCTCATCCAGCTTCGGTGTCTTGATACTTACTTGCCTTTATCAGTCTGGATGGTTCGGATGATTCTAAGGATGGAAGTTTCTCCTGTTCGAGGATGCGGCACCCGCAGCAGGTCATTCGCCTGTTCGCAATCGCCTCGCACTCCGTGAGAAGGTGTTACGGATTTGCATCTAGGGAGACCGTTCAACTTTCCATCGTTCGATCATTCCAAGCCTCCAAACTCTGTATTAATATCTTACTGCTGCTCCCCGATTGGATTTAAGTACAAATACTACCTGCAAATAATTGCTTGTGTGAATCGTTGTTGGAAAAGATGTAAAATTGGATTGTCGCACTGCATTTTTTATTTTTTTTCCTGATTTACACTTAAAAAAAAAGATGGAATGTTGAATGGTCCCGGCATCCCCCGCCTCACAGAACCGGCAATTGTCCTCGTTTTCAATTTTTATTCTCAGCCGATCAAAGGTTACCTTGTTTCAGATTGATTTTAGTGAGGGTGGCATTAAATGAGATTGTTTGTGGTTATAGACCGCCTTCCACTGGCATACAATCATTTTTAAATGACCAAGGGGATTATTTTTCAAACAGAGACAAAAAACAGGTTGAGCTTCTGATTGGTGATATCAGTGTCAATATCTCCGATAGGGAGCATGTAGAGGTCAATCAATACCTTTCCCTCTTACAGTTTTATGGATTTAACAGCGCCATAAATGGCCCAACACGAGTGACATCAACCAGTGGCTCATGTCTGGATCATATTTTTGTAAGAAACAGCTATAGGACAGATTCATTTAGGCAAGCTTCATTTATACTTCATAATGACATAAGTGATTAATGTTTCATGTAAAAAATGTGCAAAAGAAAAGTAAGCAGGTATCTAGGATATTTTCAACTTTTAATAATCAAATATTTGAGAATCAAATTAAGGGGGAAGGCTGGAAGGAGGTTTTGGAAACAAATGTTTCAGAAATTGCTGCACTACATTTTACTAAAAAGATTGGAATGTTCGTGGAGAAAGCTACAGTTCATAAAACAGTATACTATATTGACCATAGGAAACTTAAACCATGGATTACGAAAATGAAAAAAAAAATAAAAACAGCCGGCCGATATAACATTGCGAATAAGATTTATGTAACACAGGCGATAGCAATCTAAAATACCTGCCAAAAATTATAATAGCCTCATCTCAGCAATTAAAAAGCGAGATAAAATGAACAAACTATATTAAACAATAACAGTCTGGTAAACAAAAATAATTACATAAATTACAGAAATTATTTAAACAAAATTCCTAATAAGCAAAAATTTAATTTAACTATTATAAAACACAAATAAATACATATCAACATGATTTTAAAAAAATGTACAGTATAATATCAGATGCGGTTAATGAAAATAGAGAATATTCTGATAAATTGGATATAAAAGATGATAATAAAAAACTATTTGCAAACGAAAAGCAAATGGCTGAATACTGCAACCACTCTTTTATTAATATAGGCAAAAAAATGGCTAATAAAATAAAACCTCCGAATATCATTTCTCAGATAGAGTATAAATCCTTAAGTTCATTGTTATTGAAGCCTGTCGATAAAATTTAAATTATTAAACATATAAATTCACTTAAAAATAACTGTTCCCCTGGTTATGTTGGAGTGCGGACAGATGTGATAAAACAATATTATAAATATTTTATTAATCCATTGGTCCACATAATAAACCTTATATATATTTAAAACAGGCTCTGTTCCCGAATGTTTTAAAACTTCTGTTGTTACTCCCATTTACAAAGCTGGTGACAAGACAAAAATAACAAATTTTCGGCCAATCAGTGTGATAACAAATTTTGCAAAAATATTCGAAAAATGCCTTAAAGAGAGACTCGCTAACTTTCTATCTGCTAATGACATGTTATCCAAGAATCAGTTTGGGTTTCGTAGTGGTATTAGCGCTGCTGATGCTGTTATCAGGCTTACAAGAACAGTCACAAAACACCTTGATACTGGTAAAAAATGTATAACCGCTTTCCTCGACCTTGCAAAAGCTTTTGACACGGTGCCTCATAGCTCTCTTCTTGATGTCTTAAATATGTATGGTGTCAGAGGTGTCGTGTCGGATGTTTTTGAGACCTACCCAGCAGGTCGAAAGCAAATGACAAAAATCAATAATATATCTAGCAATAGCTCAGAAGTTCTAATTGGCATTCCGCCGGGCACGGTTATGGGTCCTTTGCTTTTCTCTATATACATTAAATCATTGACTAGTATTCTACTGGAGAATGGTATGGTAGTATCCTACGCAGATGACACCGCTGTAATTTTTATGGGAGAAACATGGGAAGAAGTATACACAAATGCCTCTCATGGTCTAGATAAAATAAAAAATTGGCTTGACAATTTTAAACTCACCTTGAATGTTGACAAAACCAACTATATAGCTTTCTCCCTAACCCTAACAATGGCAAATCGCCGCAATTTTAATATCATAAAAATGGATTTGAAAGCGACATTAAAGAGGTACAACATACTAAATATTTAGAAATAATCATTGATCAGAACCCCAAATGAAAACCACATGTGTCTAGGTTAACTGGTAATATTAGAAAGTTAATTCGAAAATTTTATCATCAGGGAGATATTGAATGAGCGTCTCTTAATCTGTGTTTATAGAGCTCTTGTAGAGTCTCTTTTAAGATATGCTATAATTGTATGGGGAAGTTTATATGAAAATGCATTAAAACCTCTGAAAACAGTTCAAAATTATATTCTCAAAATTATTTTTAGAAAAGAGAAAATATTTTCTACCTGTCAACTTTATAGTGATAAGATACCCTCAACAGGCCCGTCTCTAGGGGTGAGGCGGCGAGGCAGCCGCCTCGGGCGGCCGATTTTTAGGGGCGGCCGTTTTTATTTTTTATATATATAAAGTTTTAATGTGATTATATGTAACACGATAAACTCTCTCGCAATGAATATGTAAAACACTTCATTCGTACTATAAGCAGCTCATCGCTCGTTATATGCAATAATAACCAACGCCTTAAAAAATAAACCCCACTATATAACATAACGGTCTATTCGCAATTAGCATTAGCAGTTTAAATTCGCAGGGAATGAAAAATCGCATTAACAGTCGCAACTGCTAATGAAAAATCGCGCCTTAGCACATCTTTAGGGACGGGCGACATCGCCCTAAAGCGATTCAGGAATGGCCGAAACGCAACCCGATTGATTGATCGATTACTGAACAGCATGTAACACATGCGAGGAGCGAGCGCGTGTTACATATACGTACTCGTGCGATTTTTTATACCAAAAATTCGAACTTCGCGCCTCCCTGTACTGTACCCCTGTCTAGAGTACCCACATCAAAATTATTTTTCGAAAATTTTTGTTCGCTTTCTTTACAGAAACGGTTGGAGGGATCCACGTACAAGTCACACACGTACAAATATATTTTTTTAAATCTCATACAGAGTCTTAACACCACAAATTTTCCCAAAAATCCCCTATTTTCAAAATATTTCGGTACAACATACTCGTGCGATTTTTTAGATCAAAAATTCGAACTCCACGCACCAAAATACCCCTCTCTAAAGTACCCAGATCAAAATTTATTTTTTTTCGAAAATTATTTTTGAATTTTTTTTTCGCTTTCATTAGAGAAACGGTTAGAGGGATCCACGTACATGTCACCCACGTACAAATAATTTTTTTAATTCACATACAGGGTGTTAAAAACAAGTTTTCCCAAAAAATCCTCTAATTTCGAAATATTTCGGTACAGCAGACTTGTGCGATTTTTTTAGACCAAAAATTTGAACTCCGCGCCCCCAAATACTCTTCTCTAAAATACCCACTTCAAAATATTTTTTTTAGAAAAATATTTTTTAATTTTTTTCCCGTTTTTATTACGGAAACCCGAAACGATTAGATTGCATATCACCAAAATACAAATAAAATTTCCAAAATCATATACAGGGTGGTAAAACAATACATTTTTAAAAACATACAACTTTTTTCGTAATATTTCGGTAAGTACAGAAAACTCATACGACCTTTCGAACTCAACCAAACTAGATACGGCACATTATAGTACCCAACGAGACCCATCTTGTTCTCATTTAGAGTTTACCTCTAACTCTTATCGTTTTCGAATTATAGCCGATTTAATGAAAATCTCGATTTTTTAAGATACCAGAAAATTTTTTGAAAACAAAATATCCCTTTTTATTACGGAAGCGATTAAAGGGGTCCATTTACATGTTATTAATATAAAAATAAAATATTCAAAATCATATACAGGGTGGTAAAAAAATTTGCAAATTTTTGAAAAAAATCCCCTTTAAAAAAAAAACAATATATATTTTTTAAGTTCGACGACTCCCATACGGGCTAAAGGCCGTCGAATTTAAATGACCGATTTCTCGAAAACTAAGAATATTGTTTTTTTTTCGTAAAGAACCTTTTTTGTCGGCCTTGAGGTCCTCTACCTACGTGCCGAATTTCAAGTCATTCGGAAAAAAAACCGATAGGTTCCAGGTAGGTTCCGGTTTCTATGGGACAAAATTAAGGTAGGTCGATATAAAAATACGTTTTTTTCCGTTTGCCGCTATTCTTCTTTTTTCTACCGGAACCTACCCGTTAAAAAACGTGCTTCGCGATTTCCCCCACTTCTCGAGAAAAATTCAGGAAACGGGGGGCGTGGGGGTACCCACTAACCAGCCAACCCCGACTCCGCGTTACGGAATTTGGTGGCGGCAATATTTTGCTCCGAGCTCCCGTTTAACCTTAAATCACGAAAAACCACGCGATTTTCATATAGCCGCCCAAAACCCCCTCTTAAAATCCAGTCCCGGCATCCCCGATTTAATTCCAGGTAGCCCCCACGTGGTACATCTACCATGAAAATATAAACCCTGCAGGTCATCTCCTTATATCGGAACCTATCGGTTAAAAAACTGCGCGGGCGCCTATTCGCCGGATAGGTCATTATTGACTCCTTAATTGGTCTGTTGTAAGGGGCGGCCAAATCCTGCTCGCCTCGGGCGGCCTAAAGCCTGGGGACGGGGCTGCCCTCAACAAGATTTTGAGTGTTTGTTCTTATATATACCAAAATCCCACAATGATGGGAGAACATGTCAGTCTCTCTTACTCTGAGAGATCTAATGTTGAAAGAAACATACAGATCCCTAACAGTACCACAAATTTAAATCTTAGCTCCTTTGAATACCTTGGTGTTAAAATCTACAATATATTGCCAGTAGCTGTGAGAGTGACAACGGCTACCAAAAAAAAATAATAAGTAATAATTTTGATACTTTTTCAGCATTGTTTTGACTTCTTTAGCTTCCTCTGCTGGGTGATGTCTGGAGTTGGTCTTCTTTTTTGTTTCTTTTTTATTGGTTTTGTTTATTTTACTCTTTGTTGTTAGGAATTAGTATAGGCTTAAGAATCTGATCATATCTAAATATCAATACTTACCTACATATTAGATTTATTCTAATTTAGTTACATCTGGTACATACAGAAATTAAGTTTTCTATTTAGTTTAAAAAAACTTTTTTCTAAGATTTGAGCAGTGTATTCGGGCCACCATGTCGTCGTCACTGTCAAATTAAAGGTTAGCGTTGCCAATTAGAAAGGAGTAATGCAAACGTGTGAAAATCATTTTAAAATGGCTCCACATGCCAGCAAAGAGCTAAAAGCGAGAATTGTAACCAAGTTAGAAGATGGTTGGTCCTTATCAGCGGTAGCCCAACATTTTAACGTAAGCAGGACAACAGTTTTTGCTATTAATAAAAGATGGAGACAAGAAGACACGCTTGATAGGAAACGGGGATCTGGTCGACGAAGAGTAAGTTTTGTTCAGGAAGGTCAAGCACTCCTTCAAGTACTGGAAAATGATCCGTTTGAAAGCGGGGCAAGAATGCTAGGATTCTGTCGCAGTTTCCGGGCAGTCAAGCAACAGTCTGCCGTAGAATTTCGGCATCGCGGCTAAAATGCCGGACTGCGGCAAAAAAGACGGAACTTACTCTCCAACAGAAACAAGCACGACTAATCTTCGCTGTCAATTACCAAGCACGTGAACAGCAGTTTTGGGATAGGGTCATATTTTCTGACGAAAAGATCTTCCAATCCTCAAAAAAATGCAAAGTTAAGGTGTACAGACCAAACGACCAGCGTTTCAATCCTCGGTACGTCGACAAGTATAGAGCTACAGGCCATTTCAGTGTAAACGTGTGGGGATGGATTTTGTCGCGAGGAATGGGAGTTGTCTGGTGGATTCAGGGACGATTTGTTGGTGAAACTTATGTTCAAATATTGGAGAACGTTATGGTGCCCAGTGTAGAACACCTTTACCCTGGAAATAATTATATCTTCCAACAAGACAATTGCCCTGTACACACTTCGAACATCGTCACACAATGGATTCAAAATGCCAACATTGAAACCTTGCCATGGCCAAGCAACAGTCCCGATATCAACCCAATAGAAAACATATGGGGGATAATAGTCAAAAGGCTTTACCGACGAAATTTTATGCCTCAGAACAGCGAGGAGCTATGGCAAGGTATTCAGGAAGTATGGGAAAAATTGTTACTTGAAGAAAACTTCATTACCCGCTTTATGACCATGGGTCGAAGACTTCAAGCTGTGATTGATGCAGATGGAGATTTCACAAAATACTAAGTTACTTTTACCTGTTTCTTTTTGTATTCACCCTTTATTAATTAGGTTTTTGTTGTTTTAATAAATAAATAAAAATATTCTCTTTATGTTTAAAATGGATAAAAGTTGAGTTTAATCATTTTTTTATCCATAATACCTATGAAAACAACCAACGATAAACAAAAGAAATATTGAATACTATAATACCTAAACATATACATTTTTCGCAAGAGATATTTATTAAAGTATATATATGGCGAGTTTTTGCAACTTTTTAATGCCGCTTCTTGCATCCCACACGCCATCGTTTCCTATCGTTCCAGTCTCCTTCATGGAGTCCCCTGCTTTCCATTTCGGTGCGGATGTTTGAAATCCATTTCTTTCGTGGCCTTCCTCGCTTGTTTCTTTGTACTGGTGTCCAGTTTCAAACCTTTAATGGTATCCTTTGTTCGTGCATCCTCTGCAGGTGTCCATACCATTTTAACTATTTTTCACTGATATCGTCAATAATTGTATTTTTTATTCCCATATTTTCTCTGATGGTCTCATTTTTCACATGACCATGTAAGGTTTTGCTGGAACATTTTCTCCAATAATCATTTCGGTTGAGAGCAGTTTTTGTGACATATTTCTATCTGCAACCCACACTTCTGACCCATATGTCAGTACTGGCTGAATCATAGCTTGATATATACTTCTTTTTGTTTTTTTTGTTATGTTCTTATTCCACAAGATTGGATGTAGTGCTTTAATCATATTTTTTCCTTTTCCTATCTTCTTTAAGATATCTTTATTATCTCTTCCATCTTCATCTATTGTAACTCCTAAGTATTCGTACTGTCTAACATTTTTGATGATTCCACTTTCTGTTTCAATGTTTATCTCTAAACCCCGTTTTGTGGATTCTTCTATGATTTTGTTTATCATGTATGTCATGTCTTGCTGGTCTTCAGCCAGAATTACCTGATCATCTGCAAAGAGTATTGTATACAAGTGAATATTCTCTATCCAGATTCCCATGGGGCTGCATTTTCTTATCCACTGTTTTAAGGCGCTGCAAAGATACATTTTAAATAAGGTTGGAGAGAGGCACGAGCCCTGCTTAACCCCTTTTGTTTGTGAGAAAGCCTGAGAAGTGTGGTCTCCGACCTTAACAAACGCTTGGTTTTCTCTATACAACGCTTTTACGGCGTTTATATATGGACTGTTTATGCCTGCTTCTTTCATTGCGATCCATAATTTCTATAAGGGGACCGAATCAAATGCTTTACTCAGATCTACAAAAGTAGCGTGAAGTTCCATTCCTCTTGCTAGTCTCTTTTCTGCCAGTTGTTTTATTGTAAAAACATTGTCAACGCAGGATCTGCCGGGTCGGAATCAACTTTGTTCTTCCATTTCCGGGGCTTCGTCTTCTATTCGGGCTATTAGGACTCTTTCGTAGAGCTTTCCAATAGACGATGTAATACTAATACCCCGATAATTACTGCAGTCGCTCCTGTTTCCCTTTTTATATATGGAATTTATATAAGAGCTCTTCCAATCTCTTGGGGTCATTTTCCCTTTTGGGCACTTGTTAAAAATTACACAAAGCAGTTCATACGCTCTTGTGGTGGCTTGTTTAATTAGCTCGATAGGTAAACACCCTGGTCCTGGAGCTTTATTATTTTTAATTTTTTGTAGCGCTATTCTTATTTCTTAGGTATTATGGAAGTGTCCTGTTTAATCACAACATAATCAATAATTGA